>CM030364.1:170217037-170336769 GCA_017893485.1 Hemerocallis citrina
TATAGATCCCAATTAACAGCCATGACGAACTTAATGATATACCGCAGTATACCTATAGCATCGTATTTTATCGGGCCGTAGTCCGAACCACCCGTTCGTGTCCACTAGCATATACATGGATCCCATTTAACAGCCATGACGTACTTAAAGATAGACCCCAGTATACCTATAGCATCGTATTTTATCGGACCGCAGTCCGTACGACCCGTTCGTGTCCACTAGCATATACCTGGATCCCATTTAACAGCCGTGACAAAACTAAAGATATACCGCAGTATACCTATAGCATCGTATTTTACCGGACCACAGTCCGTACGACCCGTTCGTGTCCACTAGCATATATATGGATCCCATTTAACAGCCATGACGAACTTAAAGATATACAGCAGTATACCTATAGCATCGTATTTTACCGGACCGCAGTCCGTACGACCCGTTCGTGTCCACTAGCATCTACCTGGATCCCATTTAACAGCCGTGACGAACTTAAAGAGATACCGCAGTATACCTAAAACATCGTATTTTACCGGACCGCAGTCCGTACGACCCGTTCGTGTCCACTAGCATATACATGGATCCCATTTAACAGCCGTGACGAACTTAAATATATACCGCAGTATACCTATCGCATCGTATTTTACCGGACCGCAGTCCGTACGACCCGTTCGTGTCCACTAGCATATACCTGGATCCCATTTAACAGCCGTGACGAACTTAAAGATATACCGCAGTATACCTATAGCATCGTATTTCACAGGACCGCAGTCCGTACGACCCGTTCGTGTCCACTAGCATATACATGGATCCCATTTAACAGCCGTAACGAACTTAAAAATATACCGCAGTATACCTACAGCATCGTATTTTACCGGACCGCAGTCCGTACGACCCGTTCGTGTCCACTAGCATATACCTGGATCCCATTTAACAGCCGTGACGAACTTAAAGATATACCGCAGTATACCTAAAACATCGTATTTTACCGGACCGCTGTCCGTACGACCCGTTCCTGTCCAATAGCATATACATTGATCCCATTTAACAGCCGTGACGAACTTAAAGATATACCCCAGTATACCTATAGCATCGTATTTTACCGGACCGCAGTCCGTACGACCCGTTCGTGTCCACTAGCATATACCTGGATCCCATTTAACAGCCGTGACGAACTTAAAGATATACCGCAGTATACCTAAAACATCGAATTTTACCGGACCGCTGTCCGTACGACCCGTTCGTGTCCACTAGCATATACATGGATCCCATTTAACAGCCGTGACGAACTTAAACATATACCGAAGTACACCTATAGCATCGTATTTTACCGGACCGCAGTCTGTACGACCCGTTCGTGTCCACTAGCATATACCTGGATCCCATTTAACAGCCGTGACGAACTTAAAGATATACTGCAGTATACCTATAGCATCGTATTTCACCGGACCGCAGTCCGTACGACCCGTTCGTGTCCACTAGCATATACATAGATCCCATTTAACAGCCGTGACGAACTTAAAGATATACCGCAGTATACCTATAGCATCGTATTTGACCGGACCGCAGTCCGTACGACCCGTTCGTGTCCACTAGCATATACCTGGATCCCAATTAACAGCCATGACGAACTTAATGATATACCGCAGTATACCTATAGCATCGTATTTTACCGGACCGCAGTCCGTACGACACGTTCGTGTCCACTAGCATATACATGGATCCTATTTAACAGCCATGACGAACTCAAAGATATTCCCCAGTATACCTATAGCATCGTATTTTACCGGACCGCAGTCCATACGACCCGTTCGTGTCCAGTAGCATATATCTGGATCCCATTTAACAGCCGTGACGAACCTAAAGATATACCGCAGTATACCTATAGCATCGTATTTTACCGGACCGCAGTCCGTACGACCCGTTCGTGTCCACTAGCAAATATATGGATCCCATTTAACAGCCCTGACGAACTTAAAGATATACCCCAGTATACCTATAGCATCGTATTTTATCGGACCGCAGTCCGTACGACCCGTTCGTGTCCACTAGCATATACCTGGATCCCATTTAACAGCCGTGACGAACCTAAAGATATACCGCAGTATACCTATAGCATCGTATTTTACCGGACCGCAGTCCGTACGACCCGTTCGTGTCCACTAGCGTATACCTGGATCCCATTTAATAGCCGTGACGAACTTAAAGATATACCGCAGTATACCTATAGCATCTTATTTTACCGGACCGCAGTTCGTGCGACCCGTTCGTGTCCACTTGCAAAAACCTGGATCCCAATTAACAGCCGTGACGAACTTAAAGATATACCGCAGTATACCTATAAAATCATATTTTACCGGACCGCAGTCCGTACGACCTGTTCGTGTCCACTAGCATATACATGGATCCCATTTAACAGCCGTGACGAACTTAAAGATATACCGCAGTATACCTATAACATCGTATTTTTTCGGACCGCAGTCCGTACGACCTGTTCGTGTCCACTAGCATATACCTGGATCCCAATTAACAGCCATGACGAACTTATTGATATACCGCAGTATACCTATAGCACTGTATTTTATCGGACCGCAGTCCGTACGACCCGTTCGTGTCTACTAGCATATACATGGATCCCATTTAACAGCCATGACGAACTTAAAGATATATCCCAGTTTACCTATAGCATCGTATTTTACCGGACCGCTGTCCGTACGACCCGTTCGTGTCCACTAGCATATACCTGGATCCCATTTAACAGCTGTGACGAACCTAAAGATATACCGCAGTATACCTATAGCATCGTATTTTACAGGACCGCAGTCCGTACGACCCGTTCGTGTCCACTAGCATATACATGGATCACATTTAACAGCCGTGACGAACTTAAAGATATACCGCAGTATACCTATAGCATCGTATTTCACCGGACCGCAGTCCGTACGACCCGTTTGTGTCCACTAGCATATACATGGATCCCGTTTAACATCCGTGACGAACTTAAAGATATACCGCAGTATACCTATAGCATCGTATTTTACCGGACCGCAGTCCGTACGACCCGTTCGTATCCACTTGCATATACCTGGATCCCAATTAACAGCTATGACGAACTTAAAGATATTCCCCAGTATACCTATAGCATCGTATTTTACCGGACCGCAGTCCGTACGACCCGTTCGTGTCCAGTAGCATATACCTGGATCCCATTTAACAGCCGTGACGAACCTAAAGATATACCACAGTATACCTATAACATCGTATTTTACCGGACCGCAGTCCGTACGACCCATTCGTGTCCACTAGCATATACCTGGATCCCATTTAACAGCCGTGACGAACTTAAAGATATACCGCAGTATACCTATAAAATCATATTTTACCGGACCGCAGTCCGTACGACCTGTTCGTGTCCACTAGCATATACATGGATCCCATTTAACAGCCGTGACGAACTTAAAGATATACCGCAGTATACCTATAACATCGTATTTTACCGGACCGCAGTCCGTACGACCTGTTCGTGTCCACTAGCATATACCTGGATCCCAATTAACAGCCATGACGAACTTATTGATATACCGCAGTATACCTATAGCACTGTATTTTATCGGACCGCAGTCCGTACGACCCGTTCGTGTCTACTAGCATATACATGGATCCCATTTAACAGCCATGACGAACTTAAAGATATATCCCAGTTTACCTATAGCATCGTATTTTACCGGACCGCTGTCCGTACGACCCGTTCGTGTCCACTAGCATATACCTGGATCCCATTTAACAGCTGTGACGAACCTAAAGATATACCGCAGTATACCTATAGCATCGTATTTTACAGGACCGCAGTCCGTACGACCCGTTCGTGTCCACTAGCATATACATGGATCACATTTAACAGCCGTGACGAACTTAAAGATATACCGCAGTATACCTATAGCATCGTATTTCACCAGACCGGAGTCCGTACGACCCGTTTGTGTCCACTAGCATATACATGGATCCCGTTTAACATCCGTGACGAACTTAAAGATATACCGCAGTATACCTATAGCATCGTATTTTACCGGACCGCAGTCCGTACGACCCGTTCGTATCCACTTGCATATACCTGGATCCCAATTAACAGCTATGACGAACTTAAAGATATTCCCCAGTATACCTATAGCATCGTATTTTACCGGACCGCAGTCCGTACGACCCGTTCGTGTCCAGTAGCATATACCTGGATCCCATTTAACAGCCGTGACGAACCTAAAGATATACCACAGTATACCTATAACATCGTATTTTACCGGACCGCAGTCCCTACGACCCATTCGTGTCCACTAGCATATACCTGGATCCCATTTAATAGCCGTGACGAACTTAAAGATATACCGCAGTATACCTATAGCATCGTATTTTACCGGACCGCAGTCCGTACGACCCGTTCGTGTCCACTAGCATATACATGGATCCCATTTAACAGTCGTGACGAACTTAAAGATATACCGCAGTATACCTATGACATCGTATTTTACCGGACCGCAGTCCGTACCACCTGTTCGTGTCCACTAGCATATACCTGGATCCCAATTAACAGCCATGACGAACTTAATGATATACCGCAGTATACCTATAGCATCGTATTTTATCGGACCGCAGTCCGAACGACCCGTTCGTGTCCACTAGCATATACATGGATCCCATTTAACAGCCATGACGTACTTAAAGATATACCCCAGTATACCTATAGCATCGTATTTTATCGGACCGCAGTCCGTACGACCCGTTCGTGTCCACTAGCATATACCTGGATCCCATTTAACAGCCGTGACAAACCTAAAGATATACCGCAGTATACCTATAGCATCGTATTTTACCGGACCACAGTCCGTACGACCCGTTCGTGTCCACTAGCATATATATGGATCCCATTTAACAGCCATGACGAACTTAAAGATATACAGCAGTATACCTATAGCATCGTATTTTACCGGACCGCAGTCCGTACGACCCGTTCGTGTCCACTAGCATCTACCTGGATCCCATTTAACAGCCGTGACGAACTTAAAGATATACCGCAGTATACCTAAAACATCGTATTTTACCGGACCGCTGTCCGTACGACCCGTTCGTGTCCACTAGCATATACATGGATCCCATTTAACAGCCGTGACGAACTTAAAGATATACCGCAGTATACCTATAGCATCGTATTTTACCGGACCGCAGTCCGTACGACCCGTTCGTGTCCACTAGCATATACCTGGATCCCATTTAACAGCCGTGACGAACTTAAAGATATACCGCAGTATACCTATAGCATCGTATTTCACAGGACCGCAGTCCGTACGACCCGTTCGTGTCCACTAGCATATACATGGATCCCATTTAACAGCCGTAACGAACTTAAAGATATACCGCAGTATACCTACAGCATCGTATTTTACCGGACCGCAGTCCGTACGACCCGTTCGTGTCCACTAGCATATACCTGGATCCCATTTAACAGCCGTGACGAACTTAAAGATATACCGCAGTATACCTAAAACATCGTATTTTACCGGACCGCTGTCCGTACGACCCGTTCATGTCCAATAGCATATACATGGATCCCATTTAACAGCCGTGACGAACTTAAAGATATACCCCAGTATACCTATAGCATCGTATTTTACCGGACCGCAGTCCGTACGACCCGTTCGTGTCCACTAGCATATACCTGGATCCCATTTAACAGCCGTGACGAACATAAAGATATACCACAGTATACCTAAAACATCGAATTTTACCGGACCGCTGTCTGTACGACCCGTTCGTGTCCACTAGCATATACATGGATCCCATTTAACAGCCGTGACGAACTTAAACATATACTGAAGTATACCTATAGCATCGTATTTTACCGGACCGCAGTCCGTACGACCCGTTCGTGTCCACTAGCATATACCTGGATCCCATTTAACAGCCGTGACGAACTTAAAGATATACCGCAGTATACCTATAGCATCGTATTTCACCGGACCGCAGTCCGTACGACCCGTTCGTGTCCACTAGCATATACATAGATCCCATTTAATAGCCGTGACGAGCTTAAAGATATACCGCAGTATACCTATAGCATCGTATTTGACCGGACCGCAGTCCGTACGACCCGTTCGTGTCCACTAGCATATACCTGGATCCCAATTAACAGCCATGACGAACTTAATGATATACCGCAGTATACCTATAGCATCGTATTTTACCGGACCGCAGTCCGTACGACACGTTCGTGTCCACTAGCATATACATGGATCCTATTTAACAGCCATGACGAACTTAAAGATATTCCCCAGTATACCTATAGCAACGTATTTTACCGGACCGCAGTCCGTACGACCCGTTCGTGTCCAGTAGCATATATCTGGATCCCATTTAACAGCCGTGACGAACCTAAAGATATACCGCAGTATACCTATAGCATCGTATTTTACCGGACCGCAGTCCGTACGACCCGTTCGTGTCCACTAGCAAATATATGGATCCCATTTAACAGCCCTGACGAACTTAAAGATATACCCCAGTATACCTATAGCATCGTATTTTATCGGACCGCAGTCCGTACGACCCGTTCGTGTCCACTAGCATATACCTGGATCCCATTTAACAGCCGTGACGAACCTAAAGATATACCGCAGTATACCTATAGCATCGTATTTTACCGGACCGCAGTCCGTACGACCCGTTCGTGTCCACTAGCATATACCTGGATCCCATTTAACAGCCGTGACGAACTTAAAGATATACCGCAGTATACCTAAAACATCGTATTTTACCGGACCGCTGTCCGTACGACCCGTTCGTGTCCACTAGCATATACATGGATCACATTTAACAGCCGTGACGAACTTAAAGATATACCGCAGTATACCTATAGCATCGTATTTTACCGGACCGCAGTCCGTACGACCCGTTCGTGTCCACTAGCATATACCTGGATCCCATTTAACAGCCGTGACGAACTTAAAGATATACCGCAGTATACCTATAGCATCGTATTTCACCGGACCGCAGTCCGTACGACCCGTTCGTGTCCACTAGCATATACATAGATCCCATTTAACAGCCGTGACGAACTTAAAGATATATCGCAGTATACCTATTGCATCGTATTTGACCGGACCGCAGTCCGTACGACCCGTTCGTGTCCACTAGCATATACCTAGATCCCAATTAACAGCCATGACGAACTTAATGATATACCGCAGTATACCTATAGCATCGTAATTTACCGGACCGCAGTCCGTACGACACGTTCGTGTCCACAAGCATATACATGGATCCTATTTAACAGCCATGACGAACTTAAAGATATTCCCCAGTATACCTATAGCATCGTATTTTACCGGACCGCAGTCCGTACGACCCGTTCGTGTCCAGTAGCATATATCTGGATCCCATTTAACAGCCGTGACGAACCTAAAGATATACCGCAGTATACCTATAGCATCGTATTTTACCGGACCGCAGTCCGTACGACCCGTTCGTGTCCACTAGCAAATATATGGATCCCATTTAACAGCTCTGACGAACTTAAAGATATACCGCAGTATACCTATAGCATCGTATTTTATCGGACCGCAGTCCGTACGACCCGTTCGTGTCCACTTGCGTATACCTGGATCCCATTTAACAGCCGTGACGAACTTAAAGATACACCGCAGTATACCTATAGCATCTTATTTTACCGGACCGCAGTTCGTGCGACCCGTTCGTGTCCACTTGCAAATACCTGGATCCCAATTAACAGCCGTGACGAACTTAAAGATATACCGCAGTATACCTATAAAATCGTATTTTACCGGACCGCAGTCCGTACGACCCGTTCGTGTCCACTAGCATGGATCCCATTTAACAGCCGTGACGAACTTAAAGATATACCGCAGTATACCTATAACATCGTATTTTACCGGACCGCAGTCCGTACGACCCGTTCGTGTCCACTAGCATATACCTGGATCCCAATTAACAGCCATGACGAACTTAATGATATACCGCAGTATACCTATAGCATCGTATTTTACAGGACCGCAGTCCGTACGACCCGTTCGTGTCCACTAGCATATACATGGATCCCATTTAACAGCCGTGACGAACTTAAAGATATACCGCAGTATACCTATAGCATCGTATTTTACCGGACCGCAGTCCGTACGACCCGTTCGTGTCCACTAGCATCTACCTGGATCCCATTTAACAGCCGTGACGAACTTAAAGATATACCGCAGTATACCTAAAACATCGTATTTTACCGGACCGCTGTCCGTACGACCCGTTCGTGTCCACTAGCATATACATGGATCCCATTTAACAGCCGTGACGAACTTAAAGATATACCGCAGTATACCTATAGCATCGTATTTTACCGGACCGCAGTCCGTAAGACCCGTTCGTGTCCACTAGCATATACCTGGATCCCATTTAACAGCCGTGACGAACTTAAAGATATACCGCAGTATACCTATAGCATCGTATTTTACCGGACCGCAGTCCGTACGACCCATTCGGGTCCACTAGCATCTACCTGGATCCCATTTAACAGCCGTGACGAACTTAAAGATATAACGCAGTATACCTAAAACATCGTATTTTACCGGACCGCTGTCCGTACGACCCGTTCGTGTCCACTAGCATATACTTGGATCCCATTTAACATACGTGACGAACTTCAAGATATACCGCAGTATACCTATAGCATCGTATTTTACCGGACCGCAGTCCGTTCGACCCGTTCGTGTCCACTAGCATATACCTGGATCCTATTTAACAGCCGTGACGAACTTAAAGATATACCGCAGTATACCTATAGCAACGTATTTCACCGGACCGCAGTCCGTACGACCCGTTCGTGTCCACTAGCATATACATGGATCCCATTTAACAGCAGTGACGAACTTAAAGATATACCGCAGTATACCTATAGCATCGTATTTTACCGGACCGCAGTCCGTACGACCCATTCGTGTCCACTAGCATATACTTGGATCCCAATTAACAGCCATGACGAACTTAATGATATACCGCAGTATACCTATAGCATCGTATTTTACCGGACCGCAATCCGTACGACACGTTCGTGTCCACTAGCATATACATGGATCCCATTTAACAGCCATGACGAACTTAAAGATATTCCCCAGTATACCTATAGCATCGTATTTTACCGGACCGCAGTCCGTACGACCCGTTCACGTCCAGTAGCATATATCTGGATCCCATTTAACAGCCGTGACGAACCTAAAGATATACCACAGTATACCTATAGCATCGTATTTTACCGGACCGCAGTCCGTACGACCCGTTCGTGTCCACTAGCAAATATATGGATCCCATTTAACAGCCCTGACGAACTTAAAGATATACCGCAGTATACCTATAGCATCGTATTTTATCGGACCGCAGTCCGTACGACCCGTTCGTGTCCACTTGCGTATACCTGGATCCCATTTAACAGCCGTGACGAACTTAAAGATACACCGCAGTATACCTATAGCATCTTATTTTACCGGACCGCAGTTCGTGCGACCCGTTCGTGTCCACTTGCAAATACCTGGATCCCAATTAACAGCCGTGACGAACTTAAAGATATACCGCAGTATACCTATAAAATCGTATTTTACCGGACCGCAGTCCGTACGACCCGTTCGTGTCCACTAGCATGGATCCCATTTAACAGCCGTGACGAACTTAAAGATATACCGCAGTATACCTATAACATCGTATTTTACCGGACCGCAGTCCGTACGACCCGTTCGTGTCCACTAGCATATACTTGGATCCCAATTAACAGCCATGACGAACTTAATGATATACCGCAGTATACCTATAGCATCGTATTTTACAGGACCGCAGTCCGTACGACCCGTTCGTGTCCACTAGCATATACATGGATCCCATTTAACAGCCGTGAAGAACTTAAAGATATACCGCAGTATACCTATAGCATCGTATTTTACCGGACCGCAGTCCGTACGACCCGTTCGTGTCCAGCAGCATCTACCTGGATCCCATTTAACAGCCGTGACGAACTTAAAGATATACCGCAGTATACCTAAAACATCGTATTTTACCGGACCGCTGTCCGTACGACCCGTTCGTGTCCACTAGCATATACATGGATCCCATTTAACGGTCGTGACGAACTTAAAGATATACCGCAGTATGCCTATAGCATCGTATTTTACCGGACCGCAGTCCGTAAGACCCGTTCGTGTCCACTAGCATATACCTGGATCCCATTTAACAGCCGTGACGAACTTAAAGATATACCGCAGTATACCTATAGCATCGTATTTTACCGGACCGCAGTCCGTACGACCCATTCGGGTCCACTAGCATCTACCTGGATCCCATTTAACAGCCGTGACGAACTTAAAGATATAACGCAGTATACCTAAAACATCGTATTTTACCGGACCGCTGTCCGTACGACCCGTTCGTGTCCACTAGCATATACTTGGATCCCATTTAACATACGTGACGAACTTCAAGATATACCGCAGTATACCTATAGCATCGTATTTTACCGGACCGCAGTCCGTTCGACCCGTTCGTGTCCACTAGCATATACCTGGATCCTATTTAACAGCCGTGACGAACTTAAAGATATACCGCAGTATACCTATAGCAACGTATTTCACCGGACCGCAGTCAGTACGACCCGTTCGTGTCCACTAGCATATACATGGATCCCATTTAACAGCAGTGACGAACTTAAAGATATACCGCAGTATACCTATAGCATCGTATTTTACCGGACCGCAGTCCGTACGACCCATTCGTGTCCACTAGCATATACTTGGATCCCAATTAACAGCCATGACGAACTTAATGATATACCGCAGTATACCTATAGCATCGTATTTTACCGGACCGCAATCCGTACGACACGTTCGTGTCCACTAGCATATACATGGATCCCATTTAACAGCCATGACGAACTTAAAGATATTCCCCAGTATACCTATAGCATCGTATTTTACCGGACCGCAGTCCGTACGACCCGTTCACGTCCAGTAGCATATATCTGGATCCCATTTAACAGCCGTGACGAACCTAAAGATATACCACAGTATACCTATAGCATCGTATTTTACCGGACCGCAGTCCGTACGACCCGTTCGTGTCCACTAGCAAATATATGGATCCCATTTAACAGCCCTGACGAACTTAAAGATATACCCCAGTATACCTATAGCATCGTATTTTATCGGACCGCAGTCCGTACGACCCGTTCGTGTCCACTAGCATATACCTGGATCCCATTTAACAGCCGTGACGAACCTAAAGATATACCGCAGTATACCTATAGCATCGTATTTTACCGGACCGCAGTCCGTACGACCCGTTCGTGTCCACTAGCGTATACCTGGATCCCATTTAACAGCCGTGACGAAATTAAAGATGTACCGCAGTATACCTATCGCATCGTATTTTACCGGACCGCAGTCCGTACGACCCGTTCGTGTCCACTAGCATATACCTGGATCCCATTTAACAGCCGTGACGAACTTAAAGATATACCGCAGTATACCTATAGCATCGTATTTCACAGGACCGCAGTCCGTACGACCCATTCGTGTCCACTAGCATATACATGGATCCCATTTAACAGCCGTAACGAACTTAAAGATATACCGCAGTATACCTACAGCATCGTATTTTACCGGACCGCAGTCCGTACGACCCGTTCGTGTCCACTACCATATACATGGATCCCATTTAACAGCCGTGACGAACTTAAAGATATACCGCAGTATACCTACAGCATCGTATTTTACCGGACCGCAGTCCGTACGACCCGTTCGTGTCCACTAGCATATACCTGGATCCCAATTAACAGCCATGACGAACTTAATGATATACCGCAGTATACCTATAGCATTGTATTTTATCGGACCGCAGTCCGTACGACCCGTTCGTGTCTACTAGCATATACATGGATCCCATTTAACAGCCATGACGAACTTAAAGATATATCCCAGTTTACCTATAGCATCGTATTTTACCGGACCGCAGTCCGTACGACCCGTTCGTGTCCACTAGCATATCCCTGGATCCCATTTAACAGCTGTGACGAACCTAAAGATATACCGCAGTATACCTATAGCATCGTATTTTACAGGACCGCAGTCCGTACGACCCGTTCGTTTCCACTAGCATATACATGGATCCCATTTAACAGCCGTGACGAACTTAAAGATATACCGCAGTATACCTATAGCATCGTATTTTACCGGACCGCAGTCCGTACGACCCGTTCGTGTCCAGCAGCATCTACCTGGATCCCATTTAACAGCCGTGACGAACTTAAAGATATACCGCAGTATACCTAAAACATCGTATTTTACCGGACCGCTGTCCGTACGACCCGTTCGTGTCCACTAGCATATACATGGATCCCATTTAACAGTCGTGACGAACTTAAAGATATACCGCAGTATACCTATAGCATCATATTTTACCGGACCGCAGTCCGTAAGACCCGTTCGTGTCCACTAGCATATACCTGGATCCCATTTAACAGCCGTGACGAACTTAAAGATATACCGCAGTATACCTATAGCATCGTATTTCACCGGACTGCAGTCCGTACGACCCGTTCGTGTCCATTAGCATATACATGTATCCCATTTAACAGCCGTGACGAACTTAAAGATATACCGCAGTATACCTATAGCATCGTATTTGACCGGACCGCAGTCCGGGTAGTATACCTATAGCATCGTATTTTACCGGACCGCAGTCCGTACGACCCGTTCGTGTCCACTAGCATATACTTGGATCCCAATTAACAGCCATGACGAACTTAATGATATACCGCAGTATACCTATTGCATCGTATTTTACGAACAGCAGTCCGTACGACCCGTTCGTGTCCACTAGCATATACATGGATCCCATTTAACAGCCGTGACGAACTTAAAGATATACCGCAGTATACCTATAGCATCGTATTTTACCGGACCGCAGTCCGTACGACCCATTCCGGTCCACTAGCATCTACCTGGATCCCATTTAACAGCCGTGACGAACTTAAAGATATACCGCAGTATACCTAAAACATCGTATTTTACCGGACCGCTGTCCGTACGACCCGTTCGTGTCCACTAGCATATACTTGGATCCCATTTAACAGCCGTGACGAACTTAAAGATATACCGCAGTATACCTATAGCATCGTATTTTACCGGACCGCAGTCCGTACGACCCGTTCGTGTCCAGCAGCATCTACCTGGATCCCATTTAACAGCCGTGACGAACTTAAAGATATACCGCAGACCGCTGTCCGTACGACCCGTTCGTGTCCACTAGCATATACATGGATCCCATTTAACAGTCGTGACGAACTTAAAGATATACCGCAGTATACCTATAGCATCATATTTTACCGGACCGCAGTCCGTAAGACCCGTTCGTGTCCACTAGCATATACCTGGATCCCATTTAACAGCCGTGACGAACTTAAAGATATACCGCAGTATACCTATAGCATCGTATTTCACCGGACTGCAGTCCGTACGACCCGTTCGTGTCCATTAGCATATACATGTATCCCATTTAACAGCCGTGACGAACTTAAAGATATACCGCAGTATACCTATAGCATCGTATTTGACCGGACCGCAGTCCGGGTAGTATACCTATAGCATCGTATTTTACCGGACCGCAGTCCGTACGACCCGTTCGTGTCCACTAGCATATACTTGGATCCCAATTAACAGCCATGACGAACTTAATGATATACCGCAGTATACCTATTGCATCGTATTTTACGAACAGCAGTCCGTACGACCCGTTCGTGTCCACTAGCATATACATGGATCCCATTTAACAGCCGTGACGAACTTAAAGATATACCGCAGTATACCTATAGCATCGTATTTTACCGGACCGCAGTCCGTACGACCCATTCCGGTCCACTAGCATCTACCTGGATCCCATTTAACAGCCGTGACGAACTTAAAGATATACCGCAGTATACCTAAAACATCGTATTTTACCGGACCGCTGTCCGTACGACCCGTTCGTGTCCACTAGCATATACTTGGATCCCATTTAACAGCCGTGACGAACTTAAAGATATACCGCAGTATACCTATAGCATCGTATTTTACCGGACCGCAGTCCGTTCGACCCGTTCGTGTCCACTAGCATATACCTGGATCCTATTTAACAGCCGTGACGAACTTAAAGATATACCGCAGTATACCTATAGCATCGTATTTCACCGGACCGCAGTCCGTACGACCCGTTCGTGTCCACTAGCATATACATGGATCCCATTTAACAGCCATGACGTACTTAAAGATATACCCCAGTATACCTATAGCATCGTATTTTATCGGACCGCAGTCCGTACGACCCGTTCGTGTCCACTAGCATATACCTGGATCCCATTTAACAGCCGTGACAAACCTAAAGATATACCGCAGTATACCTATAGCATCGTATTTTACCGGACCACAGTCCGTACGACCCGTTCGTGTCCACTAGCATATACATAGATCCCATTTAACAGCCGTGACGAACTTAAAGATATACCGCAGTATACCAATAGCATCGTATTTGACCGGACCGCAGTCCGTACGACCCGTTCGTGTCCACTAGCATATACCTGGATCCCAATTAACAGCCATGACGAACTTAATGATATACCGCAGTATACCTATAGCATCGTATTTTACCGGACCACAGTCCGTACGACACGTTCGTGTCCACTAGCATATACATGGATCCTATTTAACAGCCATGACGAACTTAAAGATATTCCCCAGTATACCTATAGCATCGTATTTTACCGGACCGCAGTCCGTACGACCCGTTCGTGTCCAGTAGCATATATCTGGATCCTATTTAACAGCCGTGACGAACCTAAAGATATACCGCAGTATACCTATAGCATCGTATTTTACCGGACCGCAGTCCGTACGACCCGTTCGTGTCCACTAGCGTATACCTGGATCCCATTTAACAGCCGTGACGAACTTAAAGATATACCGCAGTATACCTATAGCATCTTATTTTACCGGACCGCAGTTCGTGCGACCCGTTCGTGTCCACTTGCAAATACCTGGATCCCAATTAACAGCCGTGACGAACTTAAAGATATACCGCAGTATACCTATAAAATCGTATTTTACCGGACCGCAGTCCGTACGACCCGTTCGTGTCCACTAGCATATACATGGATCCCATTTAACAGCCGTGACGAACTTAAAGATATACCGCAGTATACCTATAACATCGTATTTTACCGGACCGCAGTCCGTACGACCCGTTCGTGTCCACTAGCATATACCTGGATCCCAATTAACAGCCATGATGAACTTAATGATATACCGCAGTATACCTATAGCATTGTATTTTATCGGACCGCAGTCCGTACTGTAACACCCCGCAAAATTTAAATGACAATTTTGCCCTCGGGTGTTACGCACGTGCATTTTGTACTGTTATTGATTATATCCATAACGCATTTTGATATGTATTTTGAATTCTGATTATCTATACAATCTCGTATTCTTAAAATCACATTTGGGACAACTCAAATGCTAAATTTCAATCTTTGAGTTTTTACGTGCTTTCTACGTATTATCAATGCACGTGTCGATTTTCGGATATTCCATCGTTACGTGCAAAGTTTTCGATGAGTTTCAACTATTTATTTTTATAAACATGTTTAAATTCATCTTTATAGATAGAATTCGATTTTTGTCTATTTTAATTAAAATAAATTTCTACGTGCAATACACGTGTTTTTTGTACGTTTGAGTATATTATCAAATATGTATATTAAATATACTTTCTATTGCATTCTAATTGATTATAAATATTTTTCGGTTCATAAAGTCAATTTTTGTATTTTTGAGATTTTACGGGCAACGCACGTGTTTTGGTGCACGTGTTTTAAGCGTATTATTCTTTCAAAATAATTTTCATGAAATTGTGAGTGTCTATTTTTATTGTGCATGAAAAGTATAATTTTCAAGTTAATTTTATATATTTATTACATATATAGATAATTATTTTAAAAGGATTAAATAAATAAATTGTTTTGTACACAAAGCACGTGCACGTGCACACGTGCGATGTGCACACTTTTTGGGGCCGGGCTGTTGTGAGAAGAGGGAAAAATTCTGAACATTTGATTTTGAAATGAGAGGGAAAACAAGTTACAAATTTTTATAATGGGTTAGTGGAGTTCATGTGGGAGGTGGTTGCTATAACTACCTACTACTTTCTTATAAAGGTACACCCTTAGTCTCTCTTCTCTCATATCTTTCTCCCTTCTCTCTTGCTGATCCGAAGCAACCACCCAAGCCAGCGTAGCCTCTTCCATTTTTCCACCTAATCACCTTTCCACTTGTCTCCATACATATACCAATGTATATATATGTACATACATAGTATGTGTATATGAAAGAAGTTGGGAGTGGTCCTTGTTGTTGCCGAAATGGAGTGGAGATGGGAGTTGTTCTTGATGATGGATGCTTGCCGATGTGGAGCTTGGAGGCTAGCTTTGGTGCGCGGAATTCGAGGAGTTGCAATTGGGGCTTTCTTTAGGAGCTCCTAATTCTAGGGGTTCTTTTGGGTAACAAATCTTCAATCTAGGTGGGTATTTCTTAAATGCTTTCTAATTTAGAAATAGAAATGCATGATAGATGATATATGATTTATTGGGTTGAAATTGAATTGATTGCATGCAAGTTAATATAGAAATGAATCGGTAAATCTTGATTGATTATGGTAAATGCAAATTGTCATGCTTGTTATGATTGCTAGTTGAGATACTAGAATTGAAGTGATTGTATAAATTGATGCATGTTGAGAATGTGGTAAAGAAGTATGATTATAACCTCAAAATGTTATTTATACGAGTATAGAGATTTTGTAAAGTGATTTTGATAAAAGAATGTAGTTTATTTGGAAAATATGTTTTGATGCATTTTTGATTGGGAAAAAGAGAACATGGGAATTGGTAGTATATATGATAATGTTTTAAAAGGAATATATTCTGGAAATGATTTATATTCTGTATATGGAAGTACCAATTGATTAAAAGGTCGAAAAGTGTAGGCAAAGATGCAAATTGTGGATTTAACAGTCGACTGATTACTTCCACAGTCGACTGGTAAGTGTTAAAAGTTGGTTTTCATCAGCGGGACAGTCGACTGAATACAGTTACAGTCGACTGCTGCCTTGATGTTGAGTTTTCAAGATATTTGCGGGACAGTCGACTGATACTGCTACCAGTCGACTGAACCGAACTGTTTATGATTCTTGAGTTTGAAATTGATTTTGACAAATGAAAGTTAAATAAGTTTTGAATACGAGATTTTATGATTATCAAGATTCGATTGACTTTTATTGTGGAATGCACACAAGGTTATGAAAGATGAAATTTATAAAGAAGTTAAATTGAAATTGGAACACTGCGGAACAGCCGACTGCCGTGTGCAGCAGTCGACTCTCCTGAGTGGTTATGAATAACTGAATTTGACTGGATAAGTCGACTGGTAGAGTTCCCAGTCGACTGTCCAGAGTGTTTTTGATATATCTGAAATCTTGTGAATTGTTTGTGGTAAAGATTGTGAATCTGGATATTGGTAAACTCTATTTGGTTGCTGCATAACTTTGTATGAAATGAATCATAGTTGAATTGAGAATTTACATGAAATGAACCATAGAAGGAGGATTGAGAATTAAATGAATATGAAAGGCTAAGATCATGATGAGAAAGTCTGTGAGACTCTAAAATTGAATTATGAGCTGGAAATGCTCAATTGGAAATTGTGAATGGGAAATTGAAACTAAAGAGTAGCTAAGTCTCCCGCGGCAATGAAATGAAATGAAATGAGAATTTGAAAGACCAAGGTTGGTCAGGTATTGTAATGAATGAATAAGTCCGGTTGAGTGGAGAGGCTAACTCTAGAGCTTTGATTTTATTCATGATTCTAATAATTAATACATTGTAAGGCTGTAATGAAAGTAAGAGAAAAACATAAGTATGGGAGCCTAGGGTCTACGATGCGGATGTGATCCACAGAATGCATGCTTGATGAGTCAAGACATGGCGTGGGCAATATACTCCAGAATGATCGGGATCTTGGCGAGGCTTGTGGGATGTTTGGTGACGGCAAGAGGATCGTGTTCAGGGAGGAGGCTGAACTATCGCAGAATGCATGCTTGATGAGTCAAGACATGGCGCGAGGTTCCCCTCCAGGGTCTTGGACACGTGCTTGTAATCATGGAACGTCTATGACACTTGCTGAAATTACAGATAGATACATAGTGGAGATGTGATGAAAGTGAGAGAAAAACACGAGTATGAGAGCTAGGGTACGGTGCGGGTGTGTGAGCCGCAGAATGCATGCTTGATGAGTCAAGACATGGCGCGGGCACAACTCAGTAATGATCGGACTTTAGTCACGCTTGTGGGATGTTTTAGTGACTGCAAGAGGATCGTGTTCAGGGAGGAGGCTGAATTACCGCAGAATGCATGCTTGATGAGTCAAGACATGGCGCGGAATTCCCCTCCAGGGTCCAGGACACGTGCTTGTACTCATAGACCATCTAGGATACTCACCGTAGTTACAGGAGTAGATTAAGTCATGGCGAGGGATTGAACCCTACAATAATGAAGACGATTAAGAGGCTTGCCCTCGGACCTATGTAGTATGGGATGCATATAATCCAAACAAGTGTGCATTAGTGTCATATAATATAAACAACTGTATTAAGGACTAAGTGCACCGCACCACACGACATCAACAGGATAGTCCCTTTGTAGATTTGTTTGTGATCAAGTTTGTGTTTGCTAAAGCATTTGAGAATCGTTATACTGTTTCCGGCATAGAGAGGATGGCCGTGTATAATATTTCGTCAGTTGTAAGCAACTGACGCGCCCACAGTTTTATATGCAGGATGTGGAGTTACATGAAGATATAAAGATGATTGATGCTGTTGATTACTTAAATGTTAAAGTTGTAACAACTGTACATTCATTATTGTTGTATTTTATTAATTCCGCTGTTTATTGATGTAAAAGACTCTGATGTAATTATTGTTGAAATAAAAGTTTTAAATTCCTTGTAAAATTGTACGAAAAAAGTGAAAAGATCCTGTAGAACTCTCGAATTCAGTTGTATTTGGAATTCGGGGTGTTACACGTACGACCCGTTCGTGTCTACTAGCATATACATGGATCCCATTTAACAGCCATGACGAACATAAAGATATATCCCAGTTTACCTATAGCATCCTATTTTATCGGACCGCAGTCCGTACGACCCGTTCGTGTCCACTAGCATATACCTGGATCCCATTTAACAGCTGTGACGAACCTAAAGATATACCGCAGTATACCTATAGCATCGTATTTTACAGGACCGCAGTCCGTACGACCCGTTCGTGTCCACTAGCATATACATGGATCCCATTTAACAGCCGTGACGAACTTAAAGATATACCGCAGTATACCTATAGCATCGTATTTTACCGGACCGCAGTCCGTAAGACCCGTTCGTGTCCACTAGCATATACCTGGATCCCATTTAACAGCCGTGACGAACTTACAGATATACCGCAGTATACCTATTGCATCGTATTTCACCGGACCGCAGTCCGTACGACCCGTTCGTGTCCACTAGCATATACATGGATCCCATTTAACAGCCGTGACGAACTTAAAGATATATCGCAGTATACCTATAGCATCGTATTTGACCGGACCGCAGTCCGGGTAGTATACCTATAGCATCGTATTTCACCGGACCGCAGTCCGTACGACCCGTTCGTGTCCACTAGCATATACTTGGATCCCAATTAACAGCCATGACGAACTTAATGATATACCGCAGTATACCTATAGCATCGTATTTTACGGACAGCAGTCCGTACGACCCGTTCGTGTCCACTAGCATATACATGGATCCCATTTAACAGCCGTGACGAACTTAAAGATATACCGCAGTATACCTATAGCATCGTATTTTACCGGACCGCAGTCCGTACGACCCATTCGGGTCCACTAGCATCTACCTGGATCCCATTTAACAGCCGTGACGAACTTAAAGATATACCGCAGTATACCTAAAACATCGTATTTTACCGGACCGCTGTCCGTACGACCCGTTCGTGTCCACTAGCATATACTTGGATCCCATTTAACAGCCGTGACGAACTTAAAGATATACCGCAGTATACCTATAGCATCGTATTTTACCGGACCGCAGTCCGTTCGACCCGTTCGTGTCCACTAGCATATACCTGGATCCTATTTAACAGCCGTGACGAACTTAAAGATATACCGCAGTATACCTATAGCATCGTATTTCACCGGACCGCAGTCCGTACGACCCGTTCGTGTCCACTAGCATATACATGGATCCCATTTAACAGCCATGACGTACTTAAAGATATACCCCAGTATACCTATAGCATCGTATTTTATCGGACCGCAGTCCGTACGACCCGTTCGTGTCCACTAGCATATACCTGGATCCCATTTAACAGCCGTGACAAACCTAAAGATATACCGCAGTATACCTATAGCATCGTATTTTACCGGACCACAGTCCGTACGACCCGTTCGTGTCCACTAGCATATACATAGATCCCATTTAACAGCCGTGACGAACTTAAAGATATACCGCAGTATACCAATAGCATCGTATTTGACCGGACCGCAGTCCGTACGACCCGTTCGTGTCCACTAGCATATACCTGGATCCCAATTAACAGCCATGACGAACTTAATGATATACCGCAGTATACCTATAGCATCGTATTTTACCGGACCACAGTCCGTACGACACGTTCGTGTCCACTAGCATATACATGGATCCTATTTAACAGCCATGACGAACTTAAAGATATTCCCCAGTATACCTATAGCATCGTATTTTACCGGACCGCAGTCCGTACGACCCGTTCGTGTCCAGTAGCATATATCTGGATCCTATTTAACAGCCGTGACGAACCTAAAGATATACCGCAGTATACCTATAGCATCGTATTTTACCGGACCGCAGTCCGTACGACCCGTTCGTGTCCACTAGCAAATATATGGATCCCATTTAACAGCCCTGACGAACTTAAAGATATACCCCAGTATACCTATAGCATCGTATTTTATCGGACCGCAGTCCGTACGACCCGTTCGCGTCCACTAGCGTATACCTGGATCCCATTTAACAGCCGTGACGAACCTAAAGATATACCGCAGTATACCTATAGCATCGTATTTTACCGGACCGCAGTCCGTACGACCCGTTCGTGTCCACTAGCGTATACCTGGATCCCATTTAACAGCCGTGACGAACTTAAAGATATACCGCAGTATACCTATAGCATCTTATTTTACCGGACCGCAGTTCGTGCGACCCGTTCGTGTCCACTTGCAAATACCTGGATCCCAATTAACAGCCGTGACGAACTTAAAGATATACCGCAGTATACCTATAAAATCGTATTTTACCGGACCGCAGTCCGTACGACCCGTTCGTGTCCACTAGCATATACATGGATCCCATTTAACAGCCGTGACGAACTTAAAGATATACCGCAGTATACCTATAACATCGTATTTTACCGGACCGCAGTCCGTACGACCCGTTCGTGTCCACTAGCATATACCTGGATCCCAATTAACAGCCATGATGAACTTAATGATATACCGCAGTATACCTATAGCATTGTATTTTATCGGACCGCAGTCCGTACTGTAACACCCCGCAAAATTTAAATGACAATTTTGCCCTCGGGTGTTACGCACGTGCATTTTGTACTGTTATTGATTATATCCATAACGCATTTTGATATGTATTTTGAATTCTGATTATCTATACAATCTCGTATTCTTAAAATCACATTTGGGACAACTCAAATGCTAAATTTCAATCTTTGAGTTTTTACGTGCTTTCTACGTATTATCAATGCACGTGTCGATTTTCGGATATTCCATCGTTACGTACAAAGTTTTCGATGAGTTTCAACTATTTATTTTTATAAACATGTTTAAATTCATCTTTATAGATAGAATTCGATTTTTGTCTATTTTAATTAAAATAAATTTCTACGTGCAATACACGTGTTTTTTGTACGTTTGAGTATATTATCAAATATGTATATTAAATATACTTTCTATTGCATTCTAATTGATTATAAATATTTTTCGGTTCATAAAGTCAATTTTTGTATTTTTGAGATTTTACGGGCAACGCACGTGTTTTGGTGCACGTGTTTTAAGCGTATTATTCTTTCAAAATAATTTTTATGAAATTGTGAGTGTCTATTTTTATTGTGCATGAAAAGTATAATTTTCAAGTTAATTTTATATATTTATTACATATATAGATAATTATTTTAAAAGGATTAAATAAATAAATTGTTTTGTACACAAAGCACGTGCACGTGCACACGTGCGATGTTCACACTTTTTGGGGCCGGGCTGTTGTGAGAAGAGGGAAAAATTCTGAACATTTGATTTTGAAATGAGAGGGAAAACAAGTTACAAATTTTTATAATGGGTTAGTAGAGTTCATGTGGGAGGTGGTTGCTATAACTACCTACTACTTTCTTATAAAAGTACACCCTTAGTCTCTCTTCTCTCATATCTTTCTCCCTTCTCTCTTGCTGATCCGAAGCAACCACCCAAGCCAGCGTAGCCTCTTCCATTTTTCCACCTAATCACCTTTCCACTTGTCTCCATACATATACTAATGTATATATATGTACATACATAGTATGTGTATATGAAAGAAGTTGGGAGTGGTCCTTGTTGTTGCCGAAATGGAGTGGAGATGGGAGTTGTTCTTGATGATGGATGCTTGCCGATGTGGAGCTTGGAGGCTAGCTTTGGTGCGCGGAATTCGAGGAGTTGCAATTGGGGCTTTCTTTTGGAGCTCCTAATTCTAGGGGTTCTTTTGGGTAACAAATCTTCAATCTAGGTGGGTGTTTCTTAAATGCTTTCTAATTTAGAAATAGAAATGCATGATAGATGATATATGATTTATTGGGTTGAAATTGAATTGATTGCATGCAAGTTAATATAGAAATGAATCGGTAAATCTTGATTGATTATGGTAAATGCAAATTGTCATGCTTGTTATGATTGCTAGTTGAGATACTAGAATTGAAGTGATTGTATAAATTGATGCATGTTGAGAATGTGGTAAAGAAGTATGATTATAACCTCAAAATGTTATTTATACGAGTATAGAGATTTTGTAAAGTGATTTTGATAAAAGAAGGTAGTTTATTTGGAAAATATGTTTTGATGCATTTTTAATTGGGAAAAAGAGAACTTGGGAATTGGTAGTATATATGATAATGTTTTAAAAGGAATATATTCTGGAAATGATTTATATTCTGTATATGGAAGTACCAATTGATTAAAAGGTCGAAAAGTGTAGGCAAAGATGCAAATTGTGGATTTAACAGTCGACTGATTACTTCCACAGTCGACTGGTAAGTGTTAAAAGTTGGTTTTCATCAGCGGGACAGTCGACTGAATACAGTTACAGTCGACTGCTGCCTTGATGTTGAGTTTTCAAGATATTTGCGGGACAGTCGACTGATACTGCTACCAGTCGACTGAACCGAACTGTTTATGATTCTTGAGTTTGAAATTGATTTTGACAAATGAAAGTTAAATAAGTTTTGAATACGAGATTTTATGATTATCAAGATTCGATTGACTTTTATTGTGGAATGCACACAAGGTTATGAAAGATGAAATTTATAAAGAAGTTAAATTGAAATTGGAACACTGCGGAACAGCCGACTGCCGTGTGCAGCAGTCGACTCTCCTGAGTGGTTATGAATAACTGAATTTGACTGGATAAGTCGACTGGTAGAGTTCCCAGTCGACTGTCCAGAGTGTTTTTGATATATCTGAAATCTTGTGAATTGTTTGTGGTAAAGATTGTGAATCTGGATATTGGTAAACTCTATTTGGTTGCTGCATAACTTTGTATGAAATGAATCATAGTTGAATTGAGAATTTACATGAAATGAACCATAGAAGGAGGATTGAGAATTAAATGAATATGAAAGGCTAAGATCATGATGAGAAAGTCTGTGAGACTCTAAAATTGAATTATGAGCTGGAAATGCTCAATTGGAAATTGTGAATGGGAAATTGAAACTAAAGAGTAGCTAAGTCTCCCGCGGCAATGAAATGAAATGAAATGAGAATTTGAAAGACCAAGGTTGGTCAGGTATTGTAATGAATGAATAAGTCCGGTTGAGTGGAGAGGCTAACTCTAGAGCTTTGATTTTATTCATGATTCTAATAATTAATACATTGTAAGGCTGTAATGAAAGTAAGAGAAAAACATAAGTATGGGAGCCTAGGGTCTACGATGCGGATGTGATCCACAGAATGCATGCTTGATGAGTCAAGACATGGCGTGGGCAATATACTCCAGAATGATCGGGATCTTGGCGAGGCTTGTGGGATGTTTGGTGACGGCAAGAGGATCGTGTTCAGGGAGGAGGCTGAACTATCGCAGAATGCATGCTTGATGAGTCAAGACATGGCGCGAGGTTCCCCTCCAGGGTCTTGGACACGTGCTTGTAATCATGGAACGTCTATGACACTTGCTGAAATTACAGATAGATACATAGTGGAGATGTGATGAAAGTGAGAGAAAAACACGAGTATGAGAGCTAGGGTACGGTGCGGGTGTGTGAGCCGCAGAATGCATGCTTGATGAGTCAAGACATGGCGCGGGCACAACTCAGTAATGATCGGACTTTAGTCACGCTTGTGGGATGTTTTAGTGACTGCAAGAGGATCGTGTTCAGGGAGGAGGTTGAATTACCGCAGAATGCATGCTTGATGAGTCAAGACATGGCGCGGAATTCCCCTCCAGGGTCCAGGACACGTGCTTGTACTCATAGACCATCTAGGATACTCACCGTAGTTACAGGAGTAGATTAAGTCATGGCGAGGGATTGAACCCTACAATAATGAAGACGATTAAGAGGCTTGCCCTCGGACCTATGTAGTATGGGATGCATAGAATCCGAACAAGTGTGCATTAGTGTCATATAATATAAACAACTGTATTAAGGACTAAGTGCACCACACCACACGACATCAACAGGATAGTCCCTTTGTAGATTTGTTTGTGATCAAGTTTGTGTTTGCTAAAGCATTTGAGAATCGTTATACTGTTTCCGGCATAGAGAGGATGGCCGTGTATAATATTTCGTCAGTTGTAAGCAACTGACGCGCCCACAGTTTTATATGCAGGATGTGGAGTTACATGAAGATATAAAGATGATTGATGCTGTTGATTACTTAAATGTTAAAGTTGTAACAACTGTACATTCATTATTGTTGTATTTTATTAATTCCGCTGTTTATTGATGTAAAAGACTCTGATGTAATTATTGTTGAAATAAAAGTTTTAAATTCCTTGTAAAATTGTACGAAAGAAGTGAAAATATCCTGTAGAACTCTCGAATTCAGTTGTATTTGGAATTCGGGGTGTTACAAGTGGTATCAGAGCCACGCTTCTAAGTAGTACAAATTTATAAGGAACGACACCCTAGAAGTGGACATTAGAGTGTGAGTTCAGTTTATAGAGATTTAAATGTAAGTGATTTACATTTGTGTTGCTCTATAGGCTGATGTTTCTCTTTCCTTTCCCTATTGGATGGCTGGAGTCATGAATGGAAGTTGTTATTGAATTTACATTCATTCATGATGCTCTCCTCGTATACATTGATTTGAGATTGTATGCGAGCTCATTTTCTCTGGGTATCAGAGTGGCGCAGTGGAAGCGTGGTTGGTTTGAACCATCATTCATGACACTTTTCACATAAACACACTTTTCCCATCAAATTATTTTTTGTGGATTTTCATCATAGTACTTTTCAATATTTAATATTTTTCAAATAAATATTTTCCTATACTATTAAATTATTTCAATGCCTAGTATTTTGTCTATTTTCCTTAGTCTTGATCCTTTTGAACTTGTTTTGTCTGTCCTTCAGTTCTAAAATTATACCTTTCGTGTTTTATGTCACTTTACGTTCATCCGTTTATATCTGTTATTATTTTATACATTCGGTTAAATTTTTACTACCACTATTATTTTCGATTATTATTACATTTTGAATTTTGCTTGTGAATTTTGCTTATGTGTATCTATTTTACCTAATTTGATTTTGTACAATCCTATATATTTCAATATATTTTAATAAAATTTAAATATTTTCATCCGTATAAATACAACAAACTAATTTGGTTTATTGTCCGCATTCGATATTATTGTCTACAAATTGTTTTGTTATATTTATGAATGTTGCAATTTATGCTTCTTTAATATAAAGCCTATACTCGTTATGTATACCTTACTTTATTCTCAAATTTTGAATTGTCTTTGCATTCTTGATTGCTACATATATTTTTCCATTGATCTCTATATGCGCCATGTATTTCAAAATACTTACTAGACATATAATTTCATCATCCTCCGATTATTACATTACTATTTTTATGCATAATTATTTGTATCAAATGTCCTAAATTGCTACACTATATCATTATTGTTTTCAATTTTATTTCCAACAGGTGCATATATTTTACATTATTTTAGTGTTATAAATAATTTTTCATAACTACTAATTAGTACCCTATATGTTTGAATATGTTCTATGCACCTTGTTTGATATTTCATCGCGTAACTTCTCTTACTCTTATTTTTATATCATTGATTTTCGAACATAACACCATACTTTATTAAACATCCCATATCCAATCTAAGTATACATGGGAGATTACATCTTTCCATCTTCTGCTTTGGTGCAACTTAATGTCGAGAGGGCAAATATGCAACTAGACATCATTGGAGGCAAACTGCAACTGGAAGTCGGGGAGGCAAGGTTTGCAACTGAATGTCCTGCAACTGGATGTCAGTGAGGCAAAGTTTGCAACCGAATGACCAAGAAGGCAAATTGCAACCGGATATCGTAGGAGCACTTATGCAACTTGAGATCAAGATAGGCAAGTCTGCTGTTGGATACCAGTGAGACGAACCTAAACCAAAAGGAAATATTATACTTAGATAACCTCTACCTTATGTTTCTTACAACTATTTCATTTTGTACTAAGCTTATACTATTTTATAATATTTTGCAACCTAGCATTATACTGTTTATACTAATTTCTATATTCATCAAATTTGAGTATATACCGCTTAATCTCAATTATCTTGCCGTCTTCTTCGTAGTACTTTGTATTTTATGTGAGTTAGTATTTCATACAACCTATTTTGTATTGTGCTATTTTAAAAATTTGGTGGCTACTCACCTAACAATTTTATTTAGTATACTTCTGTTATAATTCATGATTCCCTTCTATATAATTAGTTTTGCATTGTTACTACTTTTACTGCCATAATATATTATTTTACTCCTACGCATCATTTTTTTTGGATCATGATGTTGTTGTTTCGCCCTATAATTTTCTGTCTACGTACATACATAATTTTGTATGCTGGTTTCTTGGTCTACTTGATAAATCCAAATTATTTGGATTTTTGCCTTTTTCATTTTGATCATACATATATGATTATTGTGTTTACTCTACAAATCACCTTACGATACCTATTTATATACAAAATTTATATTGCCTATACTTTTCTTGGATTCATAATTTATTTTTATAACTAGTTTTCGCACTACTTTCAACAGTACGTTTTACTACGATGTCTTGTTTGACTGCTACAAATCATTTATAATTTTCATATCATGCTATTTATTTCACCTATATAATTTTTCGCCTATGCGAGTATGTGATTTTTGTAAGTTGGTTTTCTCGCTCTACTGAATAATTCAAAAGTATTTCGATGTATACCTAATTTTCAAATTGTATGTATAATTACTATAGTCACCTTACAAATTATTATTATTATTATTATTTTTTTCGTGATATTAATTTTTATACAGAATCATTTTATGTTTTCTATACTTTTACTATATTTCCTTCTCATATATTTCTCAAACTATTAAATTGCTAATTTTTGTCATATAGTATCAATTTGGTGTGTGACTTTTACCATTTATTACATTGATGAATTTGGAGTATTAAATCTATTTATAAGGTACCCATTAACTATGTTTTTCTTTATTGTATTGTTTTCTGAAATTGTTTCACAATTAATGACTAAGTTTATTTATCATTTTATCTAATGGTTTACTTGATAGTAATTTATATGTAAACTCTTTTCAAAATACACCATCCTCTATTGTCGTATTTGTTTTCTTATGCTACTTTCCTAGTTTTTCTTGTTTAGTTCTTGTAAAATTTTGATATTCATAAATTTCTTAAATAGACTTTTGTCTCATTTTTCCACATTGCTTACTTTTATGCTATCTGTATTTTCTTGATGTTTGTGATTTTTATATGCTATACTGATATTTTCTTTAGTGTGTACAAAATACAGCCTTTTCCATAGTGAGTTCCGGGGACGGAACTGTTCTAAGGGGGGGAGAGTGTAACACCCCGCAAAATTTAAATGACAATTTTGCCCTCGGGTGTTACGCACGTGCATTTTGTACTGTTATTGATTATATCCATAACGCATTTTGATATGTATTTTGAATTCTGATTATCTATACAATCTCGTATTCTTAAAATCACATTTGGGACAACTCAAATGCTAAATTTCAATCTTTGAGTTTTTACGTGCTTTCTACGTATTATCAATGCACGTGTCGATTTTCGGATATTCCATCGTTACGTGCAAAGTTTTCGATGAGTTTCAACTATTTATTTTTATAAACATGTTTAAATTCATCTTTATAGATAGAATTCGATTTTTGTCTATTTTAATTAAAATAAATTTCTACGTGCAATACACGTGTTTTTTGTACGTTTGAGTATATTATCAAATATGTATATTAAATATACTTTCTATTGCATTCTAATTGATTATAAATATTTTTCGGTTCATAAAGTCAATTTTTGTATTTTTGAGATTTTACGGGCAACGCACGTGTTTTGGTGCACGTGTTTTAAGCGTATTATTCTTTCAAAATAATTTTCATGAAATTGTGAGTGTCTATTTTTATTGTGCATGAAAAGTATAATTTTCAAGTTAATTTTATATATTTATTACATATATAGATAATTATTTTAAAAGGATTAAATAAATAAATTGTTTTGTACACAAAGCACGTGCACGTGCACACGTGCGATGTGCACACTTTTTGGGGCCGGGCTGTTGTGAGAAGAGGGAAAAATTCTGAACATTTGATTTTGAAATGAGAGGGAAAACAAGTTACAAATTTTTATAATGGGTTAGTGGAGTTCATGTGGGAGGTGGTTGCTATAACTACCTACTACTTTCTTATAAAGGTACACCCTTAGTCTCTCTTCTCTCATATCTTTCTCCCTTCTCTCTTGCTGATCCGAAGCAACCACCCAAGCCAGCGTAGCCTCTTCCATTTTTCCACCTAATCACCTTTCCACTTGTCTCCATACATATACCAATGTATATATATGTACATACATAGTATGTGTATATGAAAGAAGTTGGGAGTGGTCCTTGTTGTTGCCGAAATGGAGTGGAGATGGGAGTTGTTCTTGATGATGGATGCTTGCCGATGTGGAGCTTGGAGGCTAGCTTTGGTGCGCGGAATTCGAGGAGTTGCAATTGGGGCTTTCTTTAGGAGCTCCTAATTCTAGGGGTTCTTTTGGGTAACAAATCTTCAATCTAGGTGGGTATTTCTTAAATGCTTTCTAATTTAGAAATAGAAATGCATGATAGATGATATATGATTTATTGGGTTGAAATTGAATTGATTGCATGCAAGTTAATATAGAAATGAATCGGTAAATCTTGATTGATTATGGTAAATGCAAATTGTCATGCTTGTTATGATTGCTAGTTGAGATACTAGAATTGAAGTGATTGTATAAATTGATGCATGTTGAGAATGTGGTAAAGAAGTATGATTATAACCTCAAAATGTTATTTATACGAGTATAGAGATTTTGTAAAGTGATTTTGATAAAAGAAGGTAGTTTATTTGGAAAATATGTTTTGATGCATTTTTTATTGGGAAAAAGAGAACATGGGAATTGGTAGTATATATGATAATGTTTTAAAAGGAATATATTCTGGAAATGATTTATATTCTGTATATGGAAGTACCAATTGATTAAAAGGTCGAAAAGTGTAGGCAAAGATGCAAATTGTGGATTTAACAGTCGACTGATTACTTCCACAGTCGACTGGTAAGTGTTAAAAGTTGGTTTTCATCAGCGGGACAGTCGACTGAATACAGTTACAGTCGACTGCTGCCTTGATGTTGAGTTTTCAAGATATTTGCGGGACAGTCGACTGATACTGCTACCAGTCGACTGAACCGAACTGTTTATGATTCTTGAGTTTGAAATTGATTTTGACAAATGAAAGTTAAATAAGTTTTGAATACGAGATTTTATGATTATCAAGATTCGATTGACTTTTATTGTGGAATGCACACAAGGTTATGAAAGATGAAATTTATAAAGAAGTTAAATTGAAATTGGAACACTGCGGAACAGCCGACTGCCGTGTGCAGCAGTCGACTCTCCTGAGTGGTTATGAATAACTGAATTTGACTGGATAAGTCGACTGGTAGAGTTCCCAGTCGACTGTCCAGAGTGTTTTTGATATATCTGAAATCTTGTGAATTGTTTGTGGTAAAGATTGTGAATCTGGATATTGGTAAACTCTATTTGGTTGCTGCATAACTTTGTATGAAATGAATCATAGTTGAATTGAGAATTTACATGAAATGAACCATAGAAGGAGGATTGAGAATTAAATGAATATGAAAGGCTAAGATCATGATGAGAAAGTCTGTGAGACTCTAAAATTGAATTATGAGCTGGAAATGCTCAATTGGAAATTGTGAATGGGAAATTGAAACTAAAGAGTAGCTAAGTCTCCCGCGGCAATGAAATGAAATGAAATGAGAATTTGAAAGACCAAGGTTGGTCAGGTATTGTAATGAATGAATAAGTCCGGTTGAGTGGAGAGGCTAACTCTAGAGCTTTGATTTTATTCATGATTCTAATAATTAATACATTGTAAGGCTGTAATGAAAGTAAGAGAAAAACATAAGTATGGGAGCCTAGGGTCTACGATGCGGATGTGATCCACAGAATGCATGCTTGATGAGTCAAGACATGGCGTGGGCAATATACTCCAGAATGATCGGGATCTTGGCGAGGCTTGTGGGATGTTTGGTGACGGCAAGAGGATCGTGTTCAGGGAGGAGGCTGAACTATCGCAGAATGCATGCTTGATGAGTCAAGACATGGCGCGAGGTTCCCCTCCAGGGTCTTGGACACGTGCTTGTAATCATGGAACGTCTATGACACTTGCTGAAATTACAGATAGATACATAGTGGAGATGTGATGAAAGTGAGAGAAAAACACGAGTATGAGAGCTAGGGTACGGTGCGGGTGTGTGAGCCGCAGAATGCATGCTTGATGAGTCAAGACATGGCGCGGGCACAACTCAGTAATGATCGGACTTTAGTCACGCTTGTGGGATGTTTTAGTGACTGCAAGAGGATCGTGTTCAGGGAGGAGGCTGAATTACCGCAGAATGCATGCTTGATGAGTCAAGACATGGCGCGGAATTCCCCTCCAGGGTCCAGGACACGTGCTTGTACTCATAGACCATCTAGGATACTCACCGTAGTTACAGGAGTAGATTAAGTCATGGCGAGGGATTGAACCCTACAATAATGAAGACGATTAAGAGGCTTGCCCTCGGACCTATGTAGTATGGGATGCATAGAATCCGAACAAGTGTGCATTAGTGTCATATAATATAAACAACTGTATTAAGGACTAAGTGCACCACACCACACGACATCAACAGGATAGTCCCTTTGTAGATTTGTTTGTGATCAAGTTTGTGTTTGCTAAAGCATTTGAGAATCGTTATACTGTTTCCGGCATAGAGAGGATGGCCGTGTATAATATTTCGTCAGTTGTAAGCAACTGACGCGCCCACAGTTTTATATGCAGGATGTGGAGTTACATGAAGATATAAAGATGATTGATGCTGTTGATTACTTAAATGTTAAAGTTGTAACAACTGTACATTCATTATTGTTGTATTTTATTAATTCCGCTGTTTATTGATGTAAAAGACTCTGATGTAATTATTGTTGAAATAAAAGTTTTAAATTCCTTGTAAAATTGTACGAAAGAAGTGAAAAGATCCTGTAGAACTCTCGAATTCAGTTGTATTTGGAATTCGGGGTGTTACACGTACGACCCGTTCGTGTCTACTAGCATATACATGGATCCCATTTAACAGCCATGACGAACATAAAGATATATCCCAGTTTACCTATAGCATCCTATTTTATCGGACCGCAGTCCGTACGACCCGTTCGTGTCCACTAGCATATACCTGGATCCCATTTAACAGCTGTGACGAACCTAAAGATATACCGCAGTATACCTATAGCATCGTATTTTACAGGACCGCAGTCCGTACGACCCGTTCGTGTCCACTAGCATATACATGGATCCCATTTAACAGCCGTGACGAACTTAAAGATATACCGCAGTATACCTATAGCATCGTATTTTACCGGACCGCAGTCCGTACGACCCGTTCGTGTCCACTAGCATATACCTGGATCCCATTTAACAGCCGTGACGAACTTAAAGATATACCGCAGTATACCTATAGCATCGTATTTTACCGGACCGCAGTCCGTACGACCCGTTCGTGTCCACTAGCATATACATGGATCCCATTTAACAGCCGTGACGAACTTAAAGATATACCGCAGTATACCTATAGCATCGTATTTTACCGGACCGCAGTCCGTACGACCCGTTCGTGTCCACTAGCATATACCTGGATCCCATTTAACAGCCGTGACGAACTTAAAGATATACCGCAGTATACCTATAGCATCGTATTTTACCGGACCGCAGTCCGTACGACCCGTTCGTGTCCACTAGCATATACATGGATCCCATTTAACAGCCGTGACGAACTTAAAGATATACCGCAGTATACCTATAGCATCGTATTTTACCGGACCGCAGTCCGTACGACCCGTTCGTGTCCACTAGCATATACCTGGATCCCATTTAACAGCCGTGACGAACTTAAAGATATACCGCAGTATACCTATAGCATCGTATTTCACCGGACCGCAGTCCGTACGACCCGTTCGTGTCCACTAGCATATACATGGATCCCATTTAACAGCCGTGACGAACTTAAAGATATACCGCAGTATACCTATAGCATCGTATTTTACCGGACCGCAGTCCGTACGACCCGTTCGTGTCCACTAGCATATACCTGGATCCCAATTAACAGCCATGACGAACTTAAAGATATACCGCAGTATACCTATAGCATCGTATTTTACCGGACCGCAGTCCGTACGACCCGTTCGTGTCCACTAGCATATACATGGATCCCATTTAACAGCCGTGACGAACTTAAAGATATACCGCAGTATACCTATAGCATCGTATTTTACCGGACCGCAGTCCGTACGACCCGTTCGTGTCCACTAGCATATACCTGGATCCCATTTAACAGCCGTGACGAACTTAAAGATATACCGCAGTATACCTATAGCATCGTATTTTACCGGACCGCAGTCCGTACGACCCGTTCGTGTCCACTAGCATATACATGGATCCCATTTAACAGCAGTGACGAACTTAAAGATATACCGCAGTATACCTATAGCATCGTATTTTACCGGACCGCAGTCCGTACGACCCGTTCGTGTCCACTAGCATATACCTGGATCCCATTTAACAGCCGTGACGAACTTAAAGATATACCGCAGTATACCTATAGCATCGTATTTTACCGGACCGCTGTCCGTACGACCCGTTCGTGTCCACTAGCATATACATGGATCCCATTTAACAGCCGTGACGAACTTAAAGATATACCGCAGTATACCTATAGCATCGTATTTTACCGGACCGCAGTCCGTACGACCCGTTCGTGTCCACTAGCATATACCTGGATCCCATTTAACAGCCGTGACGAACTTAAAGATATACCGCAGTATACCTAAAACATCGTATTTTACCGGACCGCAGTCCGTACGACCCGTTCGTGTCCACTAGCATATACATGGATCCCATTTAACAGCCGTGACGAACTTAAAGATATACCGCAGTATACCTATAGCATCGTATTTTACCGGACCGCAGTCCGTACGACCCGTTCGTGTCCACTAGCATATACCTGGATCCCAATTAACAGCCATGACGAACTTAATGATATACCGCAGTATACCTATAGCATCGTATTTACCGGACCGCAGTCCGTACGACCCGTTCGTGTCCACTAGCATATACATGGATCCCATTTAACAGCCATGACGAACTTAAAGATATACCGCAGTATACCTATAGCATCGTATTTTACCGGACCGCAGTCCGTACGACCCGTTCGTGTCCACTAGCATATACCTGGATCCCATTTAACAGCCTGTGACGAACCTTAAAGATATACCGCAGTATACCTATAGCATCGTATTTTACCGGACCGCAGTCCGTACGACCCGTTCGTGTCCACTAGCATATACATGGATCCCATTTAACAGCCGTGACGAACTTAAAGATATACCGCAGTATACCTATAGCATCGTATTTTACCGGACCGCAGTCCGTACGACCCGTTCGTGTCCACTAGCATATACCTGGATCCCATTTAACAGCCGTGACGAACTTAAAGATATACCGCAGTATACCTATAACATCGTATTTTACCGGACCGCTGTCCGTACGACCCGTTCGTGTCCACTAGCATATACATGGATCCCATTTAACAGCCGTGACGAACTTAAAGATATACCGCAGTATACCTATAGCATCGTATTTTACCGGACCGCAGTCCGTACGACCCGTTCGTGTCCACTAGCATATACCTGGATCCCATTTAACAGCCGTGACGAACTTAAAGATATACCGCAGTATACCTATAGCATCGTATTTCACCGGACCGCAGTCCGTACGACCCGTTCGTGTCCACTAGCATATACATGGATCCCATTTAACAGCCGTGACGAACTTAAAGATATACCGCAGTATACCTATAGCATCGTATTTTACCGGACCGCAGTCCGTACGACCCGTTCGTGTCCACTAGCATATACCTGGATCCCATTTAACAGCCGTGACGAACTTAAAGATATACCGCAGTATACCTATAGCATCGTATTTTACCGGACCGCAGTCCGTACGACCCGTTCGTGTCCACTAGCATATACATGGATCCCATTTAACAGCCGTGACGAACTTAAAGATATACCGCAGTATACCTATAGCATCGTATTTTACCGGACCGCAGTCCGTACGACCCGTTCGTGTCCACTAGCATATACCTGGATCCCATTTAACAGCCGTGACGAACTTAAAGATATACCGCAGTATACCTATAGCATCGTATTTTACCGGACCGCAGTCCGTACGACCCGTTCGTGTCCACTAGCATATACATGGATCCCATTTAACAGCCGTGACGAACTTAAAGATATACCGCAGTATACCTATAGCATCGTATTTTACCGGACCGCAGTCCGTACGACCCGTTCGTGTCCACTAGCATATACCTGGATCCCATTTAACAGCCGTGACGAACTTAAAGATATACCGCAGTATACCTATAGCATCGTATTTTACCGGACCGCAGTCCGTACGACCCGTTCGTGTCCACTAGCATATACATGGATCCCATTTAACAGCCATGACGAACTTAAAGATATACCGCAGTATACCTATAGCATCGTATTTTACCGGACCGCAGTCCGTACGACCCGTTCGTGTCCACTAGCATATACCTGGATCCCATTTAACAGCCGTGACGAACTTAAAGATATACCGCAGTATACCTATAGCATCGTATTTTACCGGACCGCAGTCCGTACGACCCGTTCGTGTCCACTAGCATATACATGGATCCCATTTAACAGCCGTGACGAACTTAAAGATATACCGCAGTATACCTATAGCATCGTATTTTACCGGACCGCAGTCCGTACGACCCGTTCGTGTCCACTAGCATATACCTGGATCCCATTTAACAGCCGTGACGAACTTAAAGATATACCGCAGTATACCTATAGCATCGTATTTTACCGGACCGCAGTCCGTACGACCCGTTCGTGTCCACTAGCATATACATGGATCCCATTTAACAGCCGTGACGAACTTAAAGATATACCGCAGTATACCTATAGCATCGTATTTTACCGGACCGCAGTCCGTACGACCCGTTCGTGTCCACTAGCATATACATGGATCCCATTTAACAGCCGTGACGAACTTAAAGATATACCGCAGTATACCTATAGCATCGTATTTTACCGGACCGCAGTCCGTACGACCCGTTCGTGTCCACTAGCATATACCTGGATCCCATTTAACAGCCGTGACGAACTTAAAGATATACCGCAGTATACCTATAGCATCGTATTTTACCGGACCGCAGTCCGTACGACCCGTTCGTGTCCACTAGCATATACATGGATCCCATTTAACAGCCGTGACGAACTTAAAGATATACCGCAGTATACCTATAGCATCGTATTTTACCGGACCGCAGTCCGTACGACCCGTTCGTGTCCACTAGCATATACATGGATCCCATTTAACAGCCGTGACGAACTTAAAGATATACCGCAGTATACCTATAGCATCGTATTTTACCGGACCGCAGTCCGTACGACCCGTTCGTGTCCACTAGCATATACCTGGATCCCATTTAACAGCCGTGACGAACTTAAAGATATACCGCAGTATACCTATAGCATCGTATTTTACCGGACCGCAGTCCGTACGACCCGTTCGTGTCCACTAGCATATACATGGATCCCATTTAACAGCCGTGACGAACTTAAAGATATACCGCAGTATACCTATAGCATCGTATTTTACCGGACCGCAGTCCGTACGACCCGTTCGTGTCCACTAGCATATACCTGGATCCCATTTAACAGCCGTGACGAACTTAAAGATATACCGCAGTATACCTATAGCATCGTATTTTACCGGACCGCAGTCCGTACGACCCGTTCGTGTCCACTAGCATATACATGGATCCCATTTAACAGCCGTGACGAACTTAAAGATATACCGCAGTATACCTATAGCATCGTATTTTACCGGACCGCAGTCCGTACGACCCGTTCGTGTCCACTAGCATATACCTGGATCCCATTTAACAGCCGTGACGAACTTAAAGATATACCGCAGTATACCTATAGCATCGTATTTTACCGGACCGCAGTCCGTACGACCCGTTCGTGTCCACTAGCATATACATGGATCCCATTTAACAGCCGTGACGAACTTAAAGATATACCGCAGTATACCTATAGCATCGTATTTTACCGGACCGCAGTCCGTACGACCCGTTCGTGTCCACTAGCATATACCTGGATCCCATTTAACAGCCGTGACGAACTTAAAGATATACCGCAGTATACCTATAACATCGTATTTTACCGGACCGCTGTCCGTACGACCCGTTCGTGTCCACTAGCATATACATGGATCCCATTTAACAGCCGTGACGAACTTAAAGATATACCGCAGTATACCTATAGCATCGTATTTTACCGGACCGCAGTCCGTACGACCCGTTCGTGTCCACTAGCATATACCTGGATCCCATTTAACAGCCGTGACGAACTTAAAGATATACCGCAGTATACCTATAGCATCGTATTTTACCGGACCGCAGTCCGTACGACCCGTTCGTGTCCACTAGCATATACATGGATCCCATTTAACAGCCGTGACGAACTTAAAGATATACCGCAGTATACCTATAGCATCGTATTTTACCGGACCGCAGTCCGTACGACCCGTTCGTGTCCACTAGCATATACCTGGATCCCATTTAACAGCCATGACGAACTTAAAGATATACCGCAGTATACCTATAGCATCGTATTTTACCGGACCGCAGTCCGTACGACCCGTTCGTGTCCACTAGCATATACATGGATCCCATTTAACAGCCGTGACGAACTTAAAGATATACCGCAGTATACCTATAGCATCGTATTTTACCGGACCGCAGTCCGTACGACCCGTTCGTGTCCACTAGCATATACCTGGATCCCATTTAACAGCCGTGACGAACTTAAAGATATACCGCAGTATACCTATAGCATCGTATTTTACCGGACCGCAGTCCGTACGACCCGTTCGTGTCCACTAGCATATACATGGATCCCATTTAACAGCCGTGACGAACTTAAAGATATACCGCAGTATACCTATAGCATCGTATTTTACCGGACCGCAGTCCGTACGACCCGTTCGTGTCCACTAGCATATACCTGGATCCCATTTAACAGCCGTGACGAACTTAAAGATATACCGCAGTATACCTATAGCATCGTATTTTACCGGACCGCAGTCCGTACGACCCGTTCGTGTCCACTAGCATATACCTGGATCCCATTTAACAGCCGTGACGAACTTAAAGATATACCGCAGTATACCTATAGCATCGTATTTTACCGGACCGCAGTCCGTACGACCCGTTCGTGTCCACTAGCATATACCTGGATCCCAATTAACAGCCGTGACGAACTTAAAGATATACCGCAGTATACCTATAGCATCGTATTTTACCGGACCGCAGTCCGTACGACCCGTTCGTGTCCACTAGCATATACATGGATCCCATTTAACAGCCGTGACGAACTTAAAGATATACCGCAGTATACCTATAGCATCGTATTTTACCGGACCGCAGTCCGTACGACCCGTTCGTGTCCACTAGCATATACCTGGATCCCAATTAACAGCCATGACGAACTTAATGATATACCGCAGTATACCTATAGCATCGTATTTTACCGGACCGCAGTCCGTACGACCCGTTCGTGTCCACTAGCATATACATGGATCCCATTTAACAGCCATGACGAACTTAAAGATATACCGCAGTATACCTATAGCATCGTATTTTACCGGACCGCAGTCCGTACGACCCGTTCGTGTCCACTAGCATATACCTGGATCCCATTTAACAGCTGTGACGAACCTAAAGATATACCGCAGTATACCTATAGCATCGTATTTTACCGGACCGCAGTCCGTACGACCCGTTCGTGTCCACTAGCATATACATGGATCCCATTTAACAGCCGTGACGAACTTAAAGATATACCGCAGTATACCTATAGCATCGTATTTTACCGGACCGCAGTCCGTACGACCCGTTCGTGTCCACTAGCATATACCTGGATCCCATTTAACAGCCGTGACGAACTTAAAGATATACCGCAGTATACCTATAGCATCGTATTTTACCGGACCGCAGTCCGTACGACCCGTTCGTGTCCACTAGCATATACATGGATCCCATTTAACAGCCGTGACGAACTTAAAGATATACCGCAGTATACCTATAGCATCGTATTTTACCGGACCGCAGTCCGTACGACCCGTTCGTGTCCACTAGCATATACCTGGATCCCATTTAACAGCCGTGACGAACTTAAAGATATACCGCAGTATACCTATAGCATCGTATTTTACCGGACCGCAGTCCGTACGACCCGTTCGTGTCCACTAGCATATACATGGATCCCATTTAACAGCCGTGACGAACTTAAAGATATACCGCAGTATACCTATAGCATCGTATTTTACCGGACCGCAGTCCGTACGACCCGTTCGTGTCCACTAGCATATACCTGGATCCCATTTAACAGCCGTGACGAACTTAAAGATATACCGCAGTATACCTATAGCATCGTATTTTACCGGACCGCAGTCCGTACGACCCGTTCGTGTCCACTAGCATATACATGGATCCCATTTAACAGCCGTGACGAACTTAAAGATATACCGCAGTATACCTATAGCATCGTATTTTACCGGACCGCAGTCCGTACGACCCGTTCGTGTCCACTAGCATATACCTGGATCCCATTTAACAGCCGTGACGAACTTAAAGATATACCGCAGTATACCTATAGCATCGTATTTTACCGGACCGCAGTCCGTACGACCCGTTCGTGTCCACTAGCATATACATGGATCCCATTTAACAGCCGTGACGAACTTAAAGATATACCGCAGTATACCTATAGCATCGTATTTTACCGGACCGCAGTCCGTACGACCCGTTCGTGTCCACTAGCATATACCTGGATCCCATTTAACAGCCGTGACGAACTTAAAGATATACCGCAGTATACCTATAGCATCGTATTTTACCGGACCGCAGTCCGTACGACCCGTTCGTGTCCACTAGCATATACATGGATCCCATTTAACAGCCATGACGAACTTAAAGATATACCGCAGTATACCTATAGCATCGTATTTTACCGGACCGCAGTCCGTACGACCCGTTCGTGTCCACTAGCATATACCTGGATCCCATTTAACAGCCGTGACGAACTTAAAGATATACCGCAGTATACCTATAGCATCGTATTTTACCGGACCGCAGTCCGTACGACCCGTTCGTGTCCACTAGCATATACATGGATCCCATTTAACAGCCGTGACGAACTTAAAGATATACCGCAGTATACCTATAGCATCGTATTTTACCGGACCGCAGTCCGTACGACCCGTTCGTGTCCACTAGCATATACCTGGATCCCATTTAACAGCCGTGACGAACTTAAAGATATACCGCAGTATACCTATAGCATCGTATTTTACCGGACCGCAGTCCGTACGACCCGTTCGTGTCCACTAGCATATACCTGGATCCCATTTAACAGCCGTGACGAACTTAAAGATATACCGCAGTATACCTATAGCATCGTATTTTACCGGACCGCAGTCCGTACGACCCGTTCGTGTCCACTAGCATATACCTGGATCCCATTTAACAGCCGTGACGAACTTAAAGATATACCGCAGTATACCTATAGCATCGTATTTTACCGGACCGCAGTCCGTACGACCCGTTCGTGTCCACTAGCATATACATGGATCCCATTTAACAGCCGTGACGAACTTAAAGATATACCGCAGTATACCTATAGCATCGTATTTTACCGGACCGCAGTCCGTACGACCCGTTCGTGTCCACTAGCATATACCTGGATCCCATTTAACAGCCGTGACGAACTTAAAGATATACCGCAGTATACCTAAAACATCGTATTTTACCGGACCGCTGTCCGTACGATCCGTTCATGTCCAATAGCATATACATGGATCCCATTTAACAGCCGTGACGAACTTAAAGATATACCCCAGTATACCTATAGCATCGTATTTTACCGGACCGCAGTCCGTACGACCCGTTCGTGTCCACTAGCATATACCTGGATCCCATTTAACAGCCGTGACGAACTTAAAGATATACCGCAGTATACCTAAAACATCGTATTTTACCGGACCGCTGTCCGTACGACCCGTTCGTGTCCACTAGCATATACATGGATCCCATTTAACAGCCGTGACGAACTTAAAGATATACCGAAGTATACCTATAGCATCGTATTTTACCGGACCGCAGTCCGTACGACCCGTTCGTGTCCACTAGCATATACCTGGATCCCATTTAACAGCCGTGACGAACTTAAAGATATACCGCAGTATACCTATAGCATCGTATTTCACCGGACCGCAGTCCGTACGACCCGTTCGTGTCCACTAGCATATACATAGATCCCATTTAACAGCCGTGACGAACTTAAAGATATACCGCAGTATACCTATAGCATCGTATTTTACCGGACCGCAGTCCGTACGACCCGTTCGTGTCCACTAGCATATACCTGGATCCCAATTAACAGCCATGACGAACTTAATGATATACCGCAGTATACCTATAGCATCGTATTTTACCGGACCGCAGTCCGTACGACCCGTTCGTGTCCACTAGCATATACATGGATCCCATTTAACAGCCATGACGAACTTAAAGATATACCGCAGTATACCTATAGCATCGTATTTTACCGGACCGCAGTCCGTACGACCCGTTCGTGTCCACTAGCATATACCTGGATCCCATTTAACAGCCGTGACGAACTTAAAGATATACCGCAGTATACCTATAGCATCGTATTTTACCGGACCGCAGTCCGTACGACCCGTTCGTGTCCACTAGCATATACATGGATCCCATTTAACAGCCGTGACGAACTTAAAGATATACCCCAGTATACCTATAGCATCGTATTTTACTGGACCGCAGTCGACCGTTCGTGTCCACTAGCATATACCTGGATCCCATTTAACAGCCGTGACGAACTTAAAGATATACCGCAGTATACCTAAAGCATCGTATTTTACCGGACCGCAGTCCGTACGACCCGTTCGTGTCCACTAGCATATACATGGATCCCATTTAACAGCCGTGACGAACTTAAAGATATACCGCAGTATACCTATAGCATCGTATTTTACCGGACCGCAGTCCGTACGACCCGTTCGTGTCCACTAGCATATACCTGGATCCCATTTAACAGCCGTGACGAACTTAAAGATATACCGCAGTATACCTATAGCATCGTATTTTACCGGACCGCAGTCCGTACGACCCGTTCGTGTCCACTAGCATATACATGGATCCCATTTAACAGCCGTGACGAACTTAAAGATATACCGCAGTATACCTATAGCATCGTATTTTACCGGACCGCAGTCCGTACGACCCGTTCGTGTCCACTAGCATATACCTGGATCCCAATTAACAGCCGTGACGAACTTAAAGATATACCGCAGTATACCTATAGCATCGTATTTTACCGGACCGCAGTCCGTACGACCCGTTCGTGTCCACTAGCATATACATGGATCCCATTTAACAGCCGTGACGAACTTAAAGATATACCGCAGTATACCTATAGCATCGTATTTTACCGGACCGCAGTCCGTACGACCCGTTCGTGTCCACTAGCATATACCTGGATCCCATTTAACAGCCGTGACGAACTTAAAGATATACCGCAGTATACCTATAGCATCGTATTTTCACCGGACCGCAGTCCGTACGACCCGTTCGTGTCCACTAGCATATACATGGATCCCATTTAACAGCCGTGACGAACTTAAAGATATACCGCAGTATACCTATAGCATCGTATTTTACCGGACCGCAGTCCGTACGACCCGTTCGTGTCCACTAGCATATACCTGGATCCCATTTAACAGCCGTGACGAACTTAAAGATATACCGCAGTATACCTAAAACATCGTATTTTACCGGACCGCAGTCCGTACGACCCGTTCGTGTCCACTAGCATATACATGGATCCCATTTAACAGCCGTGACGAACTTAAAGATATACCGCAGTATACCTATAGCATCGTATTTTACCGGACCGCAGTCCGTACGACCCGTTCGTGTCCACTAGCATATACCTGGATCCCATTTAACAGCCGTGACGAACTTAAAGATATACCGCAGTATACCTATAGCATCGTATTTTACCGGACCGCAGTCCGTACGACCCGTTCGTGTCCACTAGCATATACATGGATCCCATTTAACAGCCGTGACGAACTTAAAGATATACCGCAGTATACCTATAGCATCGTATTTTACCGGACCGCAGTCCGTACGACCCGTTCGTGTCCACTAGCATATACCTGGATCCCATTTAACAGCCGTGACGAACTTAAAGATATACCGCAGTATACCTATAGCATCGTATTTCACCGGACCGCAGTCCGTACGACCCGTTCGTGTCCACTAGCATATACATGGATCCCATTTAACAGCCGTGACGAACTTAAAGATATACCGCAGTATACCTATAGCATCGTATTTTACCGGACCGCAGTCCGTACGACCCGTTCGTGTCCACTAGCATATACCTGGATCCCAATTAACAGCCGTGACGAACTTAAAGATATACCGCAGTATACCTATAGCATCGTATTTTACCGGACCGCAGTCCGTACGACCCGTTCGTGTCCACTAGCATATACATGGATCCCATTTAACAGCCGTGACGAACTTAAAGATATACCGCAGTATACCTATAGCATCGTATTTTACCGGACCGCAGTCCGTACGACCCGTTCGTGTCCACTAGCATATACCTGGATCCCATTTAACAGCCGTGACGAACTTAAAGATATACCGCAGTATACCTATAGCATCGTATTTTACCGGACCGCAGTCCGTACGACCCGTTCGTGTCCACTAGCATATACATGGATCCCATTTAACAGCCGTGACGAACTTAAAGATATACCGCAGTATACCTATAGCATCGTATTTTACCGGACCGCAGTCCGTACGACCCGTTCGTGTCCACTAGCATATACCTGGATCCCATTTAACAGCCGTGACGAACTTAAAGATATACCGCAGTATACCTATAGCATCGTATTTTACCGGACCGCAGTCCGTACGACCCGTTCGTGTCCACTAGCATATACATGGATCCCATTTAACAGCCATGACGAACTTAAAGATATACCGCAGTATACCTATAGCATCGTATTTTACCGGACCGCAGTCCGTACGACCCGTTCGTGTCCACTAGCATATACCTGGATCCCATTTAACAGCCGTGACGAACTTAAAGATATACCGCAGTATACCTATAGCATCGTATTTTACCGGACCGCAGTCCGTACGACCCGTTCGTGTCCACTAGCATATACATGGATCCCATTTAACAGCCGTGACGAACTTAAAGATATACCGCAGTATACCTATAGCATCGTATTTTACCGGACCGCAGTCCGTACGACCCGTTCGTGTCCACTAGCATATACCTGGATCCCATTTAACAGCCGTGACGAACTTAAAGATATACCGCAGTATACCTATAGCATCGTATTTTACCGGACCGCAGTCCGTACGACCCGTTCGTGTCCACTAGCATATACCTGGATCCCATTTAACAGCCGTGACGAACTTAAAGATATACCGCAGTATACCTATAGCATCGTATTTTACCGGACCGCAGTCCGTACGACCCGTTCGTGTCCACTAGCATATACATGGATCCCATTTAACAGCCGTGACGAACTTAAAGATATACCGCAGTATACCTATAGCATCGTATTTTACCGGACCGCAGTCCGTACGACCCGTTCGTGTCCACTAGCATATACCTGGATCCCATTTAACAGCCGTGACGAACTTAAAGATATACCGCAGTATACCTATAGCATCGTATTTTACCGGACCGCAGTCCGTACGACCCGTTCGTGTCCACTAGCATATACCTGGATCCCATTTAACAGCCGTGACGAACTTAAAGATATACCGCAGTATACCTATAGCATCGTATTTTACCGGACCGCAGTCCGTACGACCCGTTCGTGTCCACTAGCATATACCTGGATCCCATTTAACAGCCGTGACGAACTTAAAGATATACCGCAGTATACCTATAGCATCGTATTTTACCGGACCGCAGTCCGTACGACCCGTTCGTGTCCACTAGCATATACATGGATCCCATTTAACAGCCGTGACGAACTTAAAGATATACCGCAGTATACCTATAGCATCGTATTTTACCGGACCGCAGTCCGTACGACCCGTTCGTGTCCACTAGCATATACCTGGATCCCATTTAACAGCCGTGACGAACTTAAAGATATACCGCAGTATACCTATAGCATCGTATTTTACCGGACCGCAGTCCGTACGACCCGTTCGTGTCCACTAGCATATACCTGGATCCCATTTAACAGCCGTGACGAACTTAAAGATATACCGCAGTATACCTATAGCATCGTATTTTACCGGACCGCAGTCCGTACGACCCGTTCGTGTCCACTAGCATATACCTGGATCCCATTTAACAGCCGTGACGAACTTAAAGATATACCGCAGTATACCTATAGCATCGTATTTTACCGGACCGCAGTCCGTACGACCCGTTCGTGTCCACTAGCATATACCTGGATCCCATTTAACAGCCGTGACGAACTTAAAGATATACCGCAGTATACCTATAGCATCGTATTTTACCGGACCGCAGTCCGTACGACCCGTTCGTGTCCACTAGCATATACATGGATCCCATTTAACAGCCGTGACGAACTTAAAGATATACCGCAGTATACCTATAGCATCGTATTTTACCGGACCGCAGTCCGTACGACCCGTTCGTGTCCACTAGCATATACCTGGATCCCATTTAACAGCCGTGACGAACTTAAAGATATACCGCAGTATACCTATAGCATCGTATTTTACCGGACCGCTGTCCGTACGACCCGTTCGTGTCCACTAGCATATACATGGATCCCATTTAACAGCCGTGACGAACTTAAAGATATACCGCAGTATACCTATAGCATCGTATTTTACCGGACCGCAGTCCGTACGACCCGTTCGTGTCCACTAGCATATACCTGGATCCCATTTAACAGCCGTGACGAACTTAAAGATATACCGCAGTATACCTATAGCATCGTATTTCACCGGACCGCAGTCCGTACGACCCGTTCGTGTCCACTAGCATATACATGGATCCCATTTAACAGCCGTGACGAACTTAAAGATATACCGCAGTATACCTATAGCATCGTATTTTACCGGACCGCAGTCCGTACGACCCGTTCGTGTCCACTAGCATATACCTGGATCCCAATTAACAGCCATGACGAACTTAATGATATACCGCAGTATACCTATAGCATCGTATTTTACCGGACCGCAGTCCGTACGACCCGTTCGTGTCCACTAGCATATACATGGATCCCATTTAACAGCCATGACGAACTTAAAGATATACCGCAGTATACCTATAGCATCGTATTTTACCGGACCGCAGTCCGTACGACCCGTTCGTGTCCACTAGCATATACCTGGATCCCATTTAACAGCCGTGACGAACTTAAAGATATACCGCAGTATACCTATAGCATCGTATTTTACCGGACCGCAGTCCGTACGACCCGTTCGTGTCCACTAGCATATACATGGATCCCATTTAACAGCCGTGACGAACTTAAAGATATACCGCAGTATACCTATAGCATCGTATTTTACCGGACCGCAGTCCGTACGACCCGTTCGTGTCCACTAGCATATACCTGGATCCCATTTAACAGCCGTGACGAACTTAAAGATATACCGCAGTATACCTATAGCATCGTATTTTACCGGACCGCAGTCCGTACGACCCGTTCGTGTCCACTAGCATATACCTGGATCCCATTTAACAGCCATGACGAACTTAAAGATATACCGCAGTATACCTATAGCATCGTATTTTACCGGACCGCAGTCCGTACGACCCGTTCGTGTCCACTAGCATATACATGGATCCCATTTAACAGCCGTGACGAACTTAAAGATATACCGCAGTATACCTATAGCATCGTATTTTACCGGACCGCAGTCCGTACGACCCGTTCGTGTCCACTAGCATATACCTGGATCCCATTTAACAGCCGTGACGAACTTAAAGATATACCGCAGTATACCTATAGCATCGTATTTTACCGGACCGCAGTCCGTACGACCCGTTCGTGTCCACTAGCATATACATGGATCCCATTTAACAGCCATGACGAACTTAAAGATATACCGCAGTATACCTATAGCATCGTATTTTACCGGACCGCAGTCCGTACGACCCGTTCGTGTCCACTAGCATATACATGGATCCCATTTAACAGCCGTGACGAACTTAAAGATATACCGCAGTATACCTATAGCATCGTATTTTACCGGACCGCAGTCCGTACGACCCGTTCGTGTCCACTAGCATATACCTGGATCCCATTTAACAGCCGTGACGAACTTAAAGATATACCGCAGTATACCTATAGCATCGTATTTTACCGGACCGCAGTCCGTACGACCCGTTCGTGTCCACTAGCATATACCTGGATCCCATTTAACAGCCGTGACGAACTTAAAGATATACCGCAGTATACCTATAGCATCGTATTTTACCGGACCGCAGTCCGTACGACCCGTTCGTGTCCACTAGCATATACCTGGATCCCATTTAACAGCCGTGACGAACTTAAAGATATACCGCAGTATACCTATAGCATCGTATTTTACCGGACCGCAGTCCGTACGACCCGTTCGTGTCCACTAGCATATACATGGATCCCATTTAACAGCCGTGACGAACTTAAAGATATACCGCAGTATACCTATAGCATCGTATTTTACCGGACCGCAGTCCGTACGACCCGTTCGTGTCCACTAGCATATACCTGGATCCCAATTAACAGCCGTGACGAACTTAAAGATATACCGCAGTATACCTATAGCATCGTATTTTACCGGACCGCAGTCCGTACGACCCGTTCGTGTCCACTAGCATATACATGGATCCCATTTAACAGCCGTGACGAACTTAAAGATATACCGCAGTATACCTATAGCATCGTATTTTACCGGACCGCAGTCCGTACGACCCGTTCGTGTCCACTAGCATATACCTGGATCCCATTTAACAGCCGTGACGAACTTAAAGATATACCGCAGTATACCTATAGCATCGTATTTTACCGGACCGCAGTCCGTACGACCCGTTCGTGTCCACTAGCATATACATGGATCCCATTTAACAGCCGTGACGAACTTAAAGATATACCGCAGTATACCTATAGCATCGTATTTTACCGGACCGCAGTCCGTACGACCCGTTCGTGTCCACTAGCATATACCTGGATCCCATTTAACAGCCGTGACGAACTTAAAGATATACCGCAGTATACCTATAGCATCGTATTTTACCGGACCGCAGTCCGTACGACCCGTTCGTGTCCACTAGCATATACATGGATCCCATTTAACAGCCGTGACGAACTTAAAGATATACCGCAGTATACCTATAGCATCGTATTTTACCGGACCGCAGTCCGTACGACCCGTTCGTGTCCACTAGCATATACCTGGATCCCAATTAACAGCCAGTGACGAACTTAAAGATATACCGCAGTATACCTATAGCATCGTATTTTACCGGACCGCAGTCCGTACGACCCGTTCGTGTCCACTAGCATATACCTGGATCCCATTTAACAGCCGTGACGAACTTAAAGATATACCGCAGTATACCTATAGCATCGTATTTTACCGGACCGCAGTCCGTACGACCCGTTCGTGTCCACTAGCATATACCTGGATCCCATTTAACAGCCGTGACGAACTTAAAGATATACCGCAGTATACCTATAGCATCGTATTTTCACCGGACCGCAGTCCGTACGACCCGTTCGTGTCCACTAGCATATACATGGATCCCATTTAACAGCCGTGAACGAACTTAAAGATATACCGCAGTATACCTATAGCATCGTATTTTACCGGACCGCAGTCCGTACGACCCGTTCGTGTCCACTAGCATATACCTGGATCCCATTTAACAGCCGTGACGAACTTAAAGATATACCGCAGTATACCTAAAACATCGTATTTTACCGGACCGCTGTCCGTACGACCCGTTCGTGTCCACTAGCATATACATGGATCCCATTTAACAGCCGTGACGAACTTAAAGATATACCGCAGTATACCTATAGCATCGTATTTTACCGGACCGCAGTCCGTACGACCCGTTCGTGTCCACTAGCATATACCTGGATCCCATTTAACAGCCGTGACGAACTTAAAGATATACCGCAGTATACCTAAAGCATCGTATTTTACCGGACCGCTGTCCGTACGACCCGTTCGTGTCCACTAGCATATACATGGATCCCATTTAACAGCCATGACGAACTTAAAGATATACCGCAGTATACCTATAGCATCGTATTTTACCGGACCGCAGTCCGTACGACCCGTTCGTGTCCACTAGCATATACCTGGATCCCATTTAACAGCCGTGACGAACTTAAAGATATACCGCAGTATACCTATAGCATCGTATTTTCACCGGACCGCAGTCCGTACGACCCGTTCGTGTCCACTAGCATATACATGGATCCCATTTAACAGCCGTGACGAACTTAAAGATATACCGCAGTATACCTATAGCATCGTATTTTACCGGACCGCAGTCCGTACGACCCGTTCGTGTCCACTAGCATATACCTGGATCCCAATTAACAGCCATGACGAACTTAATGATATACCGCAGTATACCTATAGCATCGTATTTTACCGGACCGCAGTCCGTACGACCCGTTCGTGTCCACTAGCATATACATGGATCCCATTTAACAGCCATGACGAACTTAAAGATATACCGCAGTATACCTATAGCATCGTATTTTACCGGACCGCAGTCCGTACGACCCGTTCGTGTCCACTAGCATATACCTGGATCCCATTTAACAGCCGTGACGAACTTAAAGATATACCGCAGTATACCTATAGCATCGTATTTTACCGGACCGCAGTCCGTACGACCCGTTCGTGTCCACTAGCATATACATGGATCCCATTTAACAGCCGTGACGAACTTAAAGATATACCGCAGTATACCTATAGCATCGTATTTTACCGGACCGCAGTCCGTACGACCCGTTCGTGTCCACTAGCATATACCTGGATCCCATTTAACAGCCGTGACGAACTTAAAGATATACCGCAGTATACCTAAAACATCGTATTTTACCGGACCGCTGTCCGTACGACCCGTTCGTGTCCACTAGCATATACATGGATCCCATTTAACAGCCGTGACGAACTTAAAGATATACCGCAGTATACCTATAGCATCGTATTTTACCGGACCGCAGTCCGTACGACCCGTTCGTGTCCACTAGCATATACCTGGATCCCATTTAACAGCCGTGACGAACTTAAAGATATACCGCAGTATACCTATAACATCGTATTTTACCGGACCGCAGTCCGTACGACCCGTTCGTGTCCACTAGCATATACATGGATCCCATTTAACAGCCGTGACGAACTTAAAGATATACCGCAGTATACCTATAGCATCGTATTTTACCGGACCGCAGTCCGTACGACCCGTTCGTGTCCACTAGCATATACCTGGATCCCATTTAACAGCCGTGACGAACTTAAAGATATACCGCAGTATACCTATAGCATCGTATTTCACCGGACCGCAGTCCGTACGACCCGTTCGTGTCCACTAGCATATACATGGATCCCATTTAACAGCCGTGACGAACTTAAAGATATACCGCAGTATACCTATAGCATCGTATTTTACCGGACCGCAGTCCGTACGACCCGTTCGTGTCCACTAGCATATACCTGGATCCCAATTAACAGCCATGACGAACTTAAAGATATACCGCAGTATACCTATAGCATCGTATTTTACCGGACCGCAGTCCGTACGACCCGTTCGTGTCCACTAGCATATACATGGATCCAATTTAACAGCCATGACGAACTTAAAGATATTCCCCAGTATACCTATAGCATCGTATTTTACCGGACCGCAGTCCGTACGACCCGTTCGTGTCCAGTAGCATATATCTAGATCCCATTTAACAGCCGTGACGAACCTAAAGATATACCGCAGTATACCTATAGCATCGTATTTTACCGGACCGCAGTCCGTACGACCCGTTCGTGTCCACTAGCATATACATGGATCCCATTTAACAGCCGTGACGAACTTAAAGATATACCGCAGTATACCTATAGCATCGTATTTTACCGGACCGCAGTCCGTACGACCCGTTCGTGTCCACTAGCATATACCTGGATCCCATTTAACAGCCGTGACGAAACTAAAGATATACCGCAGTATACCTATAGCATCGTATTTTACCGGACCGCAGTCCGTACGACCCGTTCGTGTCCACTAGCATATACCTGGATCCCATTTAACAGCCGTGACGAACTTAAAGATATACCGCAGTATACCTATAGCATCGTATTTTACCGGACCGCAGTCCGTACGACCCGTTCGTGTCCACTAGCATATACCTGGATCCCATTTAACAGCCGTGACGAACTTAAAGATATACCGCAGTATACCTATAGCATCGTATTTTACCGGACCGCAGTCCGTACGACCCGTTCGTGTCCACTAGCATATACATGGATCCCATTTAACAGCCGTGACGAACTTAAAGATATACCGCAGTATACCTATAGCATCGTATTTTACCGGACCGCAGTCCGTACGACCCGTTCGTGTCCACTAGCATATACCTGGATCCCATTTAACAGCCTGTGACGAACTTAAAGATATACCGCAGTATACCTAAAGCATCGTATTTTACCGGACCGCAGTCCGTACGACCCGTTCGTGTCCACTAGCATATACATGGATCCCATTTAACAGCCGTGACGAACTTAAAGATATACCGCAGTATACCTATAGCATCGTATTTTACCGGACCGCAGTCCGTACGACCCGTTCGTGTCCACTAGCATATACCTGGATCCCATTTAACAGCCGTGACGAACTTAAAGATATACCGCAGTATACCTAAAGCATCGTATTTTACCGGACCGCAGTCCGTACGACCCGTTCGTGTCCACTAGCATATACATGGATCCCATTTAACAGCCGTGACGAACTTAAAGATATACCGCAGTATACCTATAGCATCGTATTTTACCGGACCGCAGTCCGTACGACCCGTTCGTGTCCACTAGCATATACATGGATCCCATTTAACAGCCGTGACGAACTTAAAGATATACCGCAGTATACCTATAGCATCGTATTTTACCGGACCGCAGTCCGTACGACCCGTTCGTGTCCACTAGCATATACATGGATCCCATTTAACAGCCGTGACGAACTTAAAGATATACCGCAGTATACCTATAGCATCGTATTTTACCGGACCGCAGTCCGTACGACCCGTTCGTGTCCACTAGCATATACCTGGATCCCAATTAACAGCCATGACGAACTTAAAGATATACCGCAGTATACCTATAGCATCGTATTTTATCGGACCGCAGTCCGTACGACCCGTTCGTGTCCACTAGCATATACATGGATCCCATTTAACAGCCATGACGAACTTAAAGATATATCCCAGTATACCTATAGCATCGTATTTTACCGGACCGCAGTCCGTACGACCCGTTCGTGTCCACTAGCATATACCTGGATCCCATTTAACAGCCGTGACGAACCTAAAGATATACCGCAGTATACCTATAGCATCGTATTTTACCGGACCGCAGTCCGTACGACCCGTTCGTGTCCACTAGCATATACATGGATCCCATTTAACAGCCGTGACGAACTTAAAGATATACCGCAGTATACCTATAGCATCGTATTTTACCGGACCGCAGTCCGTACGACCCGTTCGTGTCCACTAGCATATACCTGGATCCCATTTAACAGCCGTGACGAACTTAAAGATATACCGCAGTATACCTAAAACATCGTATTTTACCGGACCGCTGTCCGTACGACCCGTTCGTGTCCACTAGCATATACATGGATCCCATTTAACAGCCGTGACGAACTTAAAGATATACCGCAGTATACCTATAGCATCGTATTTTACCGGACCGCAGTCCGTACGACCCGTTCGTGTCCACTAGCATATACCTGGATCCCATTTAACAGCCGTGACGAACTTAAAGATATACCGCAGTATACCTATAGCATCGTATTTTACCGGACCGCAGTCCGTACGACCCGTTCGTGTCCACTAGCATATACATGGATCCCATTTAACAGCCGTGACGAACTTAAAGATATACCGCAGTATACCTATAGCATCGTATTTTACCGGACCGCAGTCCGTACGACCCGTTCGTGTCCACTAGCATATACCTGGATCCCAATTAACAGCCGTGACGAACTTAAAGATATACCGCAGTATACCTATAGCATCGTATTTTACCGGACCGCAGTCCGTACGACCCGTTCGTGTCCACTAGCATATACATGGATCCCATTTAACAGCCGTGACGAACTTAAAGATATACCGCAGTATACCTATAGCATCGTATTTTACCGGACCGCAGTCCGTACGACCCGTTCGTGTCCACTAGCATCTACCTGGATCCCATTTAACAGCCGTGACGAACTTAAAGATATACCGCAGTATACCTAAAACATCGTATTTTACCGGACCGCTGTCCGTACGACCCGTTCGTGTCCACTAGCATATACATGGATCCCATTTAACAGCCGTGACGAACTTAAAGATATACCGCAGTATACCTATAGCATCGTATTTTACCGGACCGCAGTCCGTACGACCCGTTCGTGTCCACTAGCATATACCTGGATCCCATTTAACAGCCGTGACGAACTTAAAGATATACCGCAGTATACCTATAGCATCGTATTTTACCGGACCGCAGTCCGTACGACCCGTTCGTGTCCACTAGCATATACATGGATCCCATTTAACAGCCGTGACGAACTTAAAGATATACCGCAGTATACCTATAGCATCGTATTTTACCGGACCGCAGTCCGTACGACCCGTTCGTGTCCACTAGCATATACCTGGATCCCATTTAACAGCCGTGACGAACCTAAAGATATACCGCAGTATACCTATAGCATCGTATTTTACCGGACCGCAGTCCGTACGACCCGTTCGTGTCCACTAGCATATACATGGATCCCATTTAACAGCCGTGACGAACTTAAAGATATACCGCAGTATACCTATAGCATCGTATTTTACCGGACCGCAGTCCGTACGACCCGTTCGTGTCCACTAGCATATACCTGGATCCCAATTAACAGCCATGACGAACTTAATGATATACCGCAGTATACCTATAGCATCGTATTTTACCGGACCGCAGTCCGTACGACCCGTTCGTGTCCACTAGCATATACATGGATCCCATTTAACAGCCATGACGAACTTAAAGATATTCCCCAGTATACCTATAGCATCGTATTTTACCGGACCGCAGTCCGTACGACCCGTTCGTGTCCAGTAGCATATACCTGGATCCCATTTAACAGCCGTGACGAACCTAAAGATATACCGCAGTATACCTATAGCATCGTATTTTACCGGACCGCAGTCCGTACGACCCGTTCGTGTCCACTAGCATATACCTGGATCCCATTTAACAGCCGTGACGAACTTAAAGATATACCGCAGTATACCTATAGCATCGTATTTTACCGGACCGCAGTCCGTACGACCCGTTCGTGTCCACTTGCATATACCTGGATCCCAATTAACAGCCGTGACGAACTTAAAGATATACCGCAGTATACCTATAGCATCGTATTTTACCGGACCGCAGTCCGTACGACCCGTTCGTGTCCACTAGCATATACATGGATCCCATTTAACAGCCGTGACGAACTTAAAGATATACCGCAGTATACCTATAGCATCGTATTTTACCGGACCGCAGTCCGTACGACCCGTTCGTGTCCACTAGCATATACCTGGATCCCAATTAACAGCCATGACGAACTTAATGATATACCGCAGTATACCTATAGCATCGTATTTTATCGGACCGCAGTCCGTACTGTAACACCCCGCAAAATTTAAATGACAATTTTGCCCTCGGGTGTTACGCACGTGCATTTTGTACTGTTATTGATTATATCCATAACGCATTTTGATATGTATTTTGAATTCTGATTATCTATACAATCTCGTATTCTTAAAATCACATTTGGGACAACTCAAATGCTAAATTTCAATCTTTGAGTTTTTACGTGCTTTCTACGTATTATCAATGCACGTGTCGATTTTCGGATATTCCATCGTTACGTGCAAAGTTTTCGATGAGTTTCAACTATTTATTTTTATAAACATGTTTAAATTCATCTTTATAGATAGAATTCGATTTTTGTCTATTTTAATTAAAATAAATTTCTACGTGCAATACACGTGTTTTTTGTACGTTTGAGTATATTATCAAATATGTATATTAAATATACTTTCTATTGCATTCTAATTGATTATAAATATTTTTCGGTTCATAAAGTCAATTTTTGTATTTTTGAGATTTTACGGGCAACGCACGTGTTTTGGTGCACGTGTTTTAAGCGTATTATTCTTTCAAAATAATTTTCATGAAATTGTGAGTGTCTATTTTTATTGTGCATGAAAAGTATAATTTTCAAGTTAATTTTATATATTTATTACATATATAGATAATTATTTTAAAAGGATTAAATAAATAAATTGTTTTGTACACAAAGCACGTGCACGTGCACACGTGCGATGTGCACACTTTTTGGGGCCGGGCTGTTGTGAGAAGAGGGAAAAATTCTGAACATTTGATTTTGAAATGAGAGGGAAAACAAGTTACAAATTTTTATAATGGGTTAGTGGAGTTCATGTGGGAGGTGGTTGCTATAACTACCTACTACTTTCTTATAAAGGTACACCCTTAGTCTCTCTTCTCTCATATCTTTCTCCCTTCTCTCTTGCTGATCCGAAGCAACCACCCAAGCCAGCGTAGCCTCTTCCATTTTTCCACCTAATCACCTTTCCACTTGTCTCCATACATATACCAATGTATATATATGTACATACATAGTATGTGTATATGAAAGAAGTTGGGAGTGGTCCTTGTTGTTGCCGAAATGGAGTGGAGATGGGAGTTGTTCTTGATGATGGATGCTTGCCGATGTGGAGCTTGGAGGCTAGCTTTGGTGCGCGGAATTCGAGGAGTTGCAATTGGGGCTTTCTTTAGGAGCTCCTAATTCTAGGGGTTCTTTTGGGTAACAAATCTTCAATCTAGGTGGGTATTTCTTAAATGCTTTCTAATTTAGAAATAGAAATGCATGATAGATGATATATGATTTATTGGGTTGAAATTGAATTGATTGCATGCAAGTTAATATAGAAATGAATCGGTAAATCTTGATTGATTATGGTAAATGCAAATTGTCATGCTTGTTATGATTGCTAGTTGAGATACTAGAATTGAAGTGATTGTATAAATTGATGCATGTTGAGAATGTGGTAAAGAAGTATGATTATAACCTCAAAATGTTATTTATACGAGTATAGAGATTTTGTAAAGTGATTTTGATAAAAGAAGGTAGTTTATTTGGAAAATATGTTTTGATGCATTTTTTATTGGGAAAAAGAGAACATGGGAATTGGTAGTATATATGATAATGTTTTAAAAGGAATATATTCTGGAAATGATTTATATTCTGTATATGGAAGTACCAATTGATTAAAAGGTCGAAAAGTGTAGGCAAAGATGCAAATTGTGGATTTAACAGTCGACTGATTACTTCCACAGTCGACTGGTAAGTGTTAAAAGTTGGTTTTCATCAGCGGGACAGTCGACTGAATACAGTTACAGTCGACTGCTGCCTTGATGTTGAGTTTTCAAGATATTTGCGGGACAGTCGACTGATACTGCTACCAGTCGACTGAACCGAACTGTTTATGATTCTTGAGTTTGAAATTGATTTTGACAAATGAAAGTTAAATAAGTTTTGAATACGAGATTTTATGATTATCAAGATTCGATTGACTTTTATTGTGGAATGCACACAAGGTTATGAAAGATGAAATTTATAAAGAAGTTAAATTGAAATTGGAACACTGCGGAACAGCCGACTGCCGTGTGCAGCAGTCGACTCTCCTGAGTGGTTATGAATAACTGAATTTGACTGGATAAGTCGACTGGTAGAGTTCCCAGTCGACTGTCAAGAGTGTTTTTGATATATCTGAAATCTTGTGAATTGTTTGTGGTAAAGATTGTGAATCTGGATATTGGTAAACTCTATTTGGTTGCTGCATAACTTTGTATGAAATGAATCATAGTTGAATTGAGAATTTACATGAAATGAACCATAGAAGGAGGATTGAGAATTAAATGAATATGAAAGGCTAAGATCATGATGAGAAAGTCTGTGAGACTCTAAAATTGAATTATGAGCTGGAAATGCTCAATTGGAAATTGTGAATGGGAAATTGAAACTAAAGAGTAGCTAAGTCTCCCGCGGCAATGAAATGAAATGAAATGAGAATTTGAAAGACCAAGGTTGGTCAGGTATTGTAATGAATGAATAAGTCCGGTTGAGTGGAGAGGCTAACTCTAGAGCTTTGATTTTATTCATGATTCTAATAATTAATACATTGTAAGGCTGTAATGAAAGTAAGAGAAAAACATAAGTATGGGAGCCTAGGGTCTACGATGCGGATGTGATCCACAGAATGCATGCTTGATGAGTCAAGACATGGCGTGGGCAATATACTCCAGAATGATCGGGATCTTGGCGAGGCTTGTGGGATGTTTGGTGACGGCAAGAGGATCGTGTTCAGGGAGGAGGCTGAACTATCGCAGAATGCATGCTTGATGAGTCAAGACATGGCGCGAGGTTCCCCTCCAGGGTCTTGGACACGTGCTTGTAATCATGGAACGTCTATGACACTTGCTGAAATTACAGATAGATACATAGTGGAGATGTGATGAAAGTGAGAGAAAAACACGAGTATGAGAGCTAGGGTACGGTGCGGGTGTGTGAGCCGCAGAATGCATGCTTGATGAGTCAAGACATGGCGCGGGCACAACTCAGTAATGATCGGACTTTAGTCACGCTTGTGGGATGTTTTAGTGACTGCAAGAGGATCGTGTTCAGGGAGGAGGCTGAATTACCGCAGAATGCATGCTTGATGAGTCAAGACATGGCGCGGAATTCCCCTCCAGGGTCCAGGACACGTGCTTGTACTCATAGACCATCTAGGATACTCACCGTAGTTACAGGAGTAGATTAAGTCATGGCGAGGGATTGAACCCTACAATAATGAAGACGATTAAGAGGCTTGCCCTCGGACCTATGTAGTATGGGATGCATAGAATCCGAACAAGTGTGCATTAGTGTCATATAATATAAACAACTGTATTAAGGACTAAGTGCACCGCACCACACGACATCAACAGGATAGTCCCTTTGTAGATTTGTTTGTGATCAAGTTTGTGTTTGCTAAAGCATTTGAGAATCGTTATACTGTTTCCGGCATAGAGAGGATGGCCGTGTATAATATTTCGTCAGTTGTAAGCAACTGACGCGCCCACAGTTTTATATGCAGGATGTGGAGTTACATGAAGATATAAAGATGATTGATGCTGTTGATTACTTAAATGTTAAAGTTGTAACAACTGTACATTCATTATTGTTGTATTTTATTAATTCCGCTGTTTATTGATGTAAAAGACTCTGATGTAATTATTGTTGAAATAAAAGTTTTAAATTCCTTGTAAAATTGTACGAAAGAAGTGAAAAGATCCTGTAGAACTCTCGAATTCAGTTGTATTTGGAATTCGGGGTGTTACACGTACGACCCGTTCGTGTCCTACTAGCATATACATGGATCCCATTTAACAGCCATGACGAACATAAAGATATATCCCAGTTTACCTATAGCATCGTATTTTATCGGACCGCAGTCCGTACGACCCGTTCGTGTCCACTAGCATATACCTGGATCCCATTTAACAGCCTGTGACGAACCTAAAGATATACCGCAGTATACCTATAGCATCGTATTTTACCGGACCGCAGTCCGTACGACCCGTTCGTGTCCACTAGCATATACATGGATCCCATTTAACAGCCGTGACGAACTTAAAGATATACCGCAGTATACCTATAGCATCGTATTTTACCGGACCGCAGTCCGTACGACCCGTTCGTGTCCACTAGCATATACCTGGATCCCATTTAACAGCCGTGACGAACTTAAAGATATACCGCAGTATACCTATAGCATCGTATTTTACCGGACCGCAGTCCGTACGACCCGTTCGTGTCCACTAGCATATACATGGATCCCATTTAACAGCCGTGACGAACTTAAAGATATACCGCAGTATACCTATAGCATCGTATTTTACCGGACCGCAGTCCGTACGACCCGTTCGTGTCCACTAGCATATACCTGGATCCCATTTAACAGCCGTGACGAACTTAAAGATATACCGCAGTATACCTATAGCATCGTATTTTACCGGACCGCAGTCCGTACGACCCGTTCGTGTCCACTAGCATATACATGGATCCCATTTAACAGCCGTGACGAACTTAAAGATATACCGCAGTATACCTATAGCATCGTATTTTACCGGACCGCAGTCCGTACGACCCGTTCGTGTCCACTAGCATATACCTGGATCCCATTTAACAGCCGTGACGAACTTAAAGATATACCGCAGTATACCTATAGCATCGTATTTTACCGGACCGCAGTCCGTACGACCCGTTCGTGTCCACTAGCATATACATGGATCCCATTTAACAGCCGTGACGAACTTAAAGATATACCGCAGTATACCTATAGCATCGTATTTTACCGGACCGCAGTCCGTACGACCCGTTCGTGTCCACTAGCATATACCTGGATCCCATTTAACAGCCGTGACGAACTTAAAGATATACCGCAGTATACCTATAGCATCGTATTTTACCGGACCGCAGTCCGTACGACCCGTTCGTGTCCACTAGCATATACATGGATCCCATTTAACAGCCGTGACGAACTTAAAGATATACCGCAGTATACCTATAGCATCGTATTTTACCGGACCGCAGTCCGTACGACCCGTTCGTGTCCACTAGCATATACCTGGATCCCATTTAACAGCCGTGACGAACTTAAAGATATACCGCAGTATACCTATAGCATCGTATTTTACCGGACCGCAGTCCGTACGACCCGTTCGTGTCCACTAGCATATACATGGATCCCATTTAACAGCCGTGACGAACTTAAAGATATACCGCAGTATACCTATAGCATCGTATTTTACCGGACCGCAGTCCGTACGACCCGTTCGTGTCCACTAGCATATACCTGGATCCCATTTAACAGCCGTGACGAACTTAAAGATATACCGCAGTATACCTATAGCATCGTATTTTACCGGACCGCAGTCCGTACGACCCGTTCGTGTCCACTAGCATATACATGGATCCCATTTAACAGCCGTGACGAACTTAAAGATATACCGCAGTATACCTATAGCATCGTATTTTACCGGACCGCAGTCCGTACGACCCGTTCGTGTCCACTAGCATATACCTGGATCCCATTTAACAGCCGTGACGAACTTAAAGATATACCGCAGTATACCTATAGCATCGTATTTTACCGGACCGCAGTCCGTACGACCCGTTCGTGTCCACTAGCATATACATGGATCCCATTTAACAGCCGTGACGAACTTAAAGATATACCGCAGTATACCTATAGCATCGTATTTTACCGGACCGCAGTCCGTACGACCCGTTCGTGTCCACTAGCATATACCTGGATCCCAATTAACAGCCGTGACGAACTTAAAGATATACCGCAGTATACCTATAGCATCGTATTTTACCGGACCGCAGTCCGTACGACCCGTTCGTGTCCACTAGCATATACATGGATCCCATTTAACAGCCGTGACGAACTTAAAGATATACCGCAGTATACCTATAGCATCGTATTTTACCGGACCGCAGTCCGTACGACCCGTTCGTGTCCACTAGCATATACCTGGATCCCATTTAACAGCCGTGACGAACTTAAAGATATACCGCAGTATACCTATAGCATCGTATTTTACCGGACCGCAGTCCGTACGACCCGTTCGTGTCCACTAGCATATACATGGATCCCATTTAACAGCCGTGACGAACTTAAAGATATACCGCAGTATACCTATAGCATCGTATTTTACCGGACCGCAGTCCGTACGACCCGTTCGTGTCCACTAGCATATACCTGGATCCCATTTAACAGCCGTGACGAACTTAAAGATATACCGCAGTATACCTATAGCATCGTATTTTACCGGACCGCAGTCCGTACGACCCGTTCGTGTCCACTAGCATATACATGGATCCCATTTAACAGCCGTGACGAACTTAAAGATATACCGCAGTATACCTATAGCATCGTATTTTACCGGACCGCAGTCCGTACGACCCGTTCGTGTCCACTAGCATATACCTGGATCCCATTTAACAGCCGTGACGAACTTAAAGATATACCGCAGTATACCTATAGCATCGTATTTTACCGGACCGCAGTCCGTACGACCCGTTCGTGTCCACTAGCATATACATGGATCCCATTTAACAGCCGTGACGAACTTAAAGATATACCGCAGTATACCTATAGCATCGTATTTTACCGGACCGCAGTCCGTACGACCCGTTCGTGTCCACTAGCATATACCTGGATCCCATTTAACAGCCGTGACGAACTTAAAGATATACCGCAGTATACCTATAGCATCGTATTTTACCGGACCGCAGTCCGTACGACCCGTTCGTGTCCACTAGCATATACATGGATCCCATTTAACAGCCGTGACGAACTTAAAGATATACCGCAGTATACCTATAGCATCGTATTTTACCGGACCGCAGTCCGTACGACCCGTTCGTGTCCACTAGCATATACCTGGATCCCATTTAACAGCCGTGACGAACTTAAAGATATACCGCAGTATACCTATAGCATCGTATTTTACCGGACCGCAGTCCGTACGACCCGTTCGTGTCCACTAGCATATACATGGATCCCATTTAACAGCCGTGACGAACTTAAAGATATACCGCAGTATACCTATAGCATCGTATTTTACCGGACCGCAGTCCGTACGACCCGTTCGTGTCCACTAGCATATACCTGGATCCCATTTAACAGCCGTGACGAACTTAAAGATATACCGCAGTATACCTATAGCATCGTATTTTACCGGACCGCAGTCCGTACGACCCGTTCGTGTCCACTAGCATATACATGGATCCCATTTAACAGCCGTGACGAACTTAAAGATATACCGCAGTATACCTATAGCATCGTATTTTACCGGACCGCAGTCCGTACGACCCGTTCGTGTCCACTAGCATATACCTGGATCCCATTTAACAGCCGTGACGAACTTAAAGATATACCGCAGTATACCTATAGCATCGTATTTTACCGGACCGCAGTCCGTACGACCCGTTCGTGTCCACTAGCATATACATGGATCCCATTTAACAGCCGTGACGAACTTAAAGATATACCGCAGTATACCTATAGCATCGTATTTTACCGGACCGCAGTCCGTACGACCCGTTCGTGTCCACTAGCATATACCTGGATCCCATTTAACAGCCGTGACGAACTTAAAGATATACCGCAGTATACCTATAGCATCGTATTTTACCGGACCGCAGTCCGTACGACCCGTTCGTGTCCACTAGCATATACATGGATCCCATTTAACAGCCGTGACGAACTTAAAGATATACCGCAGTATACCTATAGCATCGTATTTTACCGGACCGCAGTCCGTACGACCCGTTCGTGTCCACTAGCATATACCTGGATCCCATTTAACAGCCGTGACGAACTTAAAGATATACCGCAGTATACCTATAGCATCGTATTTTACCGGACCGCAGTCCGTACGACCCGTTCGTGTCCACTAGCATATACATGGATCCCATTTAACAGCCGTGACGAACTTAAAGATATACCGCAGTATACCTATAGCATCGTATTTTACCGGACCGCAGTCCGTACGACCCGTTCGTGTCCACTAGCATATACCTGGATCCCATTTAACAGCCGTGACGAACTTAAAGATATACCGCAGTATACCTATAGCATCGTATTTTACCGGACCGCAGTCCGTACGACCCGTTCGTGTCCACTAGCATATACATGGATCCCATTTAACAGCCGTGACGAACTTAAAGATATACCGCAGTATACCTATAGCATCGTATTTTACCGGACCGCAGTCCGTACGACCCGTTCGTGTCCACTAGCATATACCTGGATCCCATTTAACAGCCGTGACGAACTTAAAGATATACCGCAGTATACCTATAGCATCGTATTTTACCGGACCGCAGTCCGTACGACCCGTTCGTGTCCACTAGCATATACATGGATCCCATTTAACAGCCGTGACGAACTTAAAGATATACCGCAGTATACCTATAGCATCGTATTTTACCGGACCGCAGTCCGTACGACCCGTTCGTGTCCACTAGCATATACCTGGATCCCATTTAACAGCCGTGACGAACTTAAAGATATACCGCAGTATACCTATAGCATCGTATTTTACCGGACCGCAGTCCGTACGACCCGTTCGTGTCCACTAGCATATACATGGATCCCATTTAACAGCCGTGACGAACTTAAAGATATACCGCAGTATACCTATAGCATCGTATTTTACCGGACCGCAGTCCGTACGACCCGTTCGTGTCCACTAGCATATACCTGGATCCCATTTAACAGCCGTGACGAACTTAAAGATATACCGCAGTATACCTATAGCATCGTATTTTACCGGACCGCAGTCCGTACGACCCGTTCGTGTCCACTAGCATATACATGGATCCCATTTAACAGCCGTGACGAACTTAAAGATATACCGCAGTATACCTATAGCATCGTATTTTACCGGACCGCAGTCCGTACGACCCGTTCGTGTCCACTAGCATATACCTGGATCCCATTTAACAGCCGTGACGAACTTAAAGATATACCGCAGTATACCTATAGCATCGTATTTTACCGGACCGCAGTCCGTACGACCCGTTCGTGTCCACTAGCATATACATGGATCCCATTTAACAGCCGTGACGAACTTAAAGATATACCGCAGTATACCTATAGCATCGTATTTTACCGGACCGCAGTCCGTACGACCCGTTCGTGTCCACTAGCATATACCTGGATCCCATTTAACAGCCGTGACGAACTTAAAGATATACCGCAGTATACCTATAGCATCGTATTTTACCGGACCGCAGTCCGTACGACCCGTTCGTGTCCACTAGCATATACATGGATCCCATTTAACAGCCGTGACGAACTTAAAGATATACCGCAGTATACCTATAGCATCGTATTTTACCGGACCGCAGTCCGTACGACCCGTTCGTGTCCACTAGCATATACCTGGATCCCATTTAACAGCCGTGACGAACTTAAAGATATACCGCAGTATACCTATAGCATCGTATTTTACCGGACCGCAGTCCGTACGACCCGTTCGTGTCCACTAGCATATACATGGATCCCATTTAACAGCCGTGACGAACTTAAAGATATACCGCAGTATACCTATAGCATCGTATTTTACCGGACCGCAGTCCGTACGACCCGTTCGTGTCCACTAGCATATACCTGGATCCCATTTAACAGCCGTGACGAACTTAAAGATATACCGCAGTATACCTATAGCATCGTATTTTACCGGACCGCAGTCCGTACGACCCGTTCGTGTCCACTAGCATATACATGGATCCCATTTAACAGCCGTGACGAACTTAAAGATATACCGCAGTATACCTATAGCATCGTATTTTACCGGACCGCAGTCCGTACGACCCGTTCGTGTCCACTAGCATATACCTGGATCCCATTTAACAGCCGTGACGAACTTAAAGATATACCGCAGTATACCTATAGCATCGTATTTTACCGGACCGCAGTCCGTACGACCCGTTCGTGTCCACTAGCATATACATGGATCCCATTTAACAGCCGTGACGAACTTAAAGATATACCGCAGTATACCTATAGCATCGTATTTTACCGGACCGCAGTCCGTACGACCCGTTCGTGTCCACTAGCATATACCTGGATCCCATTTAACAGCCGTGACGAACTTAAAGATATACCGCAGTATACCTATAGCATCGTATTTTACCGGACCGCAGTCCGTACGACCCGTTCGTGTCCACTAGCATATACATGGATCCCATTTAACAGCCGTGACGAACTTAAAGATATACCGCAGTATACCTATAGCATCGTATTTTACCGGACCGCAGTCCGTACGACCCGTTCGTGTCCACTAGCATATACCTGGATCCCATTTAACAGCCATGACGAACTTAAAGATATACCGCAGTATACCTATAGCATCGTATTTTACCGGACCGCAGTCCGTACGACCCGTTCGTGTCCACTAGCATATACATGGATCCCATTTAACAGCCGTGACGAACTTAAAGATATACCGCAGTATACCTATAGCATCGTATTTTACCGGACCGCAGTCCGTACGACCCGTTCGTGTCCACTAGCATATACCTGGATCCCATTTAACAGCCGTGACGAACTTAAAGATATACCGCAGTATACCTATAGCATCGTATTTTACCGGACCGCAGTCCGTACGACCCGTTCGTGTCCACTAGCATATACATGGATCCCATTTAACAGCCGTGACGAACTTAAAGATATACCGCAGTATACCTATAGCATCGTATTTTACCGGACCGCAGTCCGTACGACCCGTTCGTGTCCACTAGCATATACCTGGATCCCATTTAACAGCCGTGACGAACTTAAAGATATACCGCAGTATACCTATAGCATCGTATTTTACCGGACCGCAGTCCGTACGACCCGTTCGTGTCCACTAGCATATACATGGATCCCATTTAACAGCCGTGACGAACTTAAAGATATACCGCAGTATACCTATAGCATCGTATTTTACCGGACCGCAGTCCGTACGACCCGTTCGTGTCCACTAGCATATACCTGGATCCCATTTAACAGCCGTGACGAACTTAAAGATATACCGCAGTATACCTATAGCATCGTATTTTACCGGACCGCAGTCCGTACGACCCGTTCGTGTCCACTAGCATATACATGGATCCCATTTAACAGCCGTGACGAACTTAAAGATATACCGCAGTATACCTATAGCATCGTATTTTACCGGACCGCAGTCCGTACGACCCGTTCGTGTCCACTAGCATATACCTGGATCCCATTTAACAGCCGTGACGAACTTAAAGATATACCGCAGTATACCTATAGCATCGTATTTTACCGGACCGCAGTCCGTACGACCCGTTCGTGTCCACTAGCATATACATGGATCCCATTTAACAGCCGTGACGAACTTAAAGATATACCGCAGTATACCTATAGCATCGTATTTTACCGGACCGCAGTCCGTACGACCCGTTCGTGTCCACTAGCATATACCTGGATCCCATTTAACAGCCGTGACGAACTTAAAGATATACCGCAGTATACCTATAGCATCGTATTTTACCGGACCGCAGTCCGTACGACCCGTTCGTGTCCACTAGCATATACATGGATCCCATTTAACAGCCGTGACGAACTTAAAGATATACCGCAGTATACCTATAGCATCGTATTTTACCGGACCGCAGTCCGTACGACCCGTTCGTGTCCACTAGCATATACCTGGATCCCATTTAACAGCCGTGACGAACTTAAAGATATACCGCAGTATACCTATAGCATCGTATTTTACCGGACCGCAGTCCGTACGACCCGTTCGTGTCCACTAGCATATACATGGATCCCATTTAACAGCCGTGACGAACTTAAAGATATACCGCAGTATACCTATAGCATCGTATTTTACCGGACCGCAGTCCGTACGACCCGTTCGTGTCCACTAGCATATACCTGGATCCCATTTAACAGCCGTGACGAACTTAAAGATATACCGCAGTATACCTATAGCATCGTATTTTACCGGACCGCAGTCCGTACGACCCGTTCGTGTCCACTAGCATATACATGGATCCCATTTAACAGCCGTGACGAACTTAAAGATATACCGCAGTATACCTATAGCATCGTATTTTACCGGACCGCAGTCCGTACGACCCGTTCGTGTCCACTAGCATATACCTGGATCCCATTTAACAGCCGTGACGAACTTAAAGATATACCGCAGTATACCTATAGCATCGTATTTTACCGGACCGCAGTCCGTACGACCCGTTCGTGTCCACTAGCATATACATGGATCCCATTTAACAGCCGTGACGAACTTAAAGATATACCGCAGTATACCTATAGCATCGTATTTTACCGGACCGCAGTCCGTACGACCCGTTCGTGTCCACTAGCATATACCTGGATCCCATTTAACAGCCGTGACGAACTTAAAGATATACCGCAGTATACCTATAGCATCGTATTTTACCGGACCGCAGTCCGTACGACCCGTTCGTGTCCACTAGCATATACATGGATCCCATTTAACAGCCGTGACGAACTTAAAGATATACCGCAGTATACCTATAGCATCGTATTTTACCGGACCGCAGTCCGTACGACCCGTTCGTGTCCACTAGCATATACCTGGATCCCATTTAACAGCCGTGACGAACTTAAAGATATACCGCAGTATACCTATAGCATCGTATTTTACCGGACCGCAGTCCGTACGACCCGTTCGTGTCCACTAGCATATACATGGATCCCATTTAACAGCCGTGACGAACTTAAAGATATACCGCAGTATACCTATAGCATCGTATTTTACCGGACCGCAGTCCGTACGACCCGTTCGTGTCCACTAGCATATACCTGGATCCCATTTAACAGCCGTGACGAACTTAAAGATATACCGCAGTATACCTATAGCATCGTATTTTACCGGACCGCAGTCCGTACGACCCGTTCGTGTCCACTAGCATATACATGGATCCCATTTAACAGCCGTGACGAACTTAAAGATATACCGCAGTATACCTATAGCATCGTATTTTACCGGACCGCAGTCCGTACGACCCGTTCGTGTCCACTAGCATATACCTGGATCCCATTTAACAGCCGTGACGAACTTAAAGATATACCGCAGTATACCTATAGCATCGTATTTTACCGGACCGCAGTCCGTACGACCCGTTCGTGTCCACTAGCATATACATGGATCCCATTTAACAGCCGTGACGAACTTAAAGATATACCGCAGTATACCTATAGCATCGTATTTTACCGGACCGCAGTCCGTACGACCCGTTCGTGTCCACTAGCATATACCTGGATCCCATTTAACAGCCGTGACGAACTTAAAGATATACCGCAGTATACCTATAGCATCGTATTTTACCGGACCGCAGTCCGTACGACCCGTTCGTGTCCACTAGCATATACATGGATCCCATTTAACAGCCGTGACGAACTTAAAGATATACCGCAGTATACCTATAGCATCGTATTTTACCGGACCGCAGTCCGTACGACCCGTTCGTGTCCACTAGCATATACCTGGATCCCATTTAACAGCCGTGACGAACTTAAAGATATACCGCAGTATACCTATAGCATCGTATTTTACCGGACCGCAGTCCGTACGACCCGTTCGTGTCCACTAGCATATACATGGATCCCATTTAACAGCCGTGACGAACTTAAAGATATACCGCAGTATACCTATAGCATCGTATTTTACCGGACCGCAGTCCGTACGACCCGTTCGTGTCCACTAGCATATACCTGGATCCCATTTAACAGCCGTGACGAACTTAAAGATATACCGCAGTATACCTATAGCATCGTATTTTACCGGACCGCAGTCCGTACGACCCGTTCGTGTCCACTAGCATATACATGGATCCCATTTAACAGCCGTGACGAACTTAAAGATATACCGCAGTATACCTATAGCATCGTATTTTACCGGACCGCAGTCCGTACGACCCGTTCGTGTCCACTAGCATATACCTGGATCCCATTTAACAGCCGTGACGAACTTAAAGATATACCGCAGTATACCTATAGCATCGTATTTTACCGGACCGCAGTCCGTACGACCCGTTCGTGTCCACTAGCATATACATGGATCCCATTTAACAGCCGTGACGAACTTAAAGATATACCGCAGTATACCTATAGCATCGTATTTTACCGGACCGCAGTCCGTACGACCCGTTCGTGTCCACTAGCATATACCTGGATCCCATTTAACAGCCGTGACGAACTTAAAGATATACCGCAGTATACCTATAGCATCGTATTTTACCGGACCGCAGTCCGTACGACCCGTTCGTGTCCACTAGCATATACATGGATCCCATTTAACAGCCGTGACGAACTTAAAGATATACCGCAGTATACCTATAGCATCGTATTTTACCGGACCGCAGTCCGTACGACCCGTTCGTGTCCACTAGCATATACCTGGATCCCATTTAACAGCCGTGACGAACTTAAAGATATACCGCAGTATACCTATAGCATCGTATTTTACCGGACCGCAGTCCGTACGACCCGTTCGTGTCCACTAGCATATACATGGATCCCATTTAACAGCCGTGACGAACTTAAAGATATACCGCAGTATACCTATAGCATCGTATTTTACCGGACCGCAGTCCGTACGACCCGTTCGTGTCCACTAGCATATACCTGGATCCCATTTAACAGCCGTGACGAACTTAAAGATATACCGCAGTATACCTATAGCATCGTATTTTACCGGACCGCAGTCCGTACGACCCGTTCGTGTCCACTAGCATATACATGGATCCCATTTAACAGCCGTGACGAACTTAAAGATATACCGCAGTATACCTATAGCATCGTATTTTACCGGACCGCAGTCCGTACGACCCGTTCGTGTCCACTAGCATATACCTGGATCCCATTTAACAGCCGTGACGAACTTAAAGATATACCGCAGTATACCTATAGCATCGTATTTTACCGGACCGCAGTCCGTACGACCCGTTCGTGTCCACTAGCATATACATGGATCCCATTTAACAGCCGTGACGAACTTAAAGATATACCGCAGTATACCTATAGCATCGTATTTTACCGGACCGCAGTCCGTACGACCCGTTCGTGTCCACTAGCATATACCTGGATCCCATTTAACAGCCGTGACGAACTTAAAGATATACCGCAGTATACCTATAGCATCGTATTTTACCGGACCGCAGTCCGTACGACCCGTTCGTGTCCACTAGCATATACCTGGATCCCATTTAACAGCCGTGACGAACTTAAAGATATACCGCAGTATACCTATAGCATCGTATTTTACCGGACCGCAGTCCGTACGACCCGTTCGTGTCCACTAGCATATACATGGATCCCATTTAACAGCCGTGACGAACTTAAAGATATACCGCAGTATACCTATAGCATCGTATTTTACCGGACCGCAGTCCGTACGACCCGTTCGTGTCCACTAGCATATACCTGGATCCCATTTAACAGCCGTGACGAACTTAAAGATATACCGCAGTATACCTATAGCATCGTATTTTACCGGACCGCAGTCCGTACGACCCGTTCGTGTCCACTAGCATATACCTGGATCCCATTTAACAGCCGTGACGAACTTAAAGATATACCGCAGTATACCTATAGCATCGTATTTTACCGGACCGCAGTCCGTACGACCCGTTCGTGTCCACTAGCATATACCTGGATCCCATTTAACAGCCGTGACGAACTTAAAGATATACCGCAGTATACCTATAGCATCGTATTTTACCGGACCGCAGTCCGTACGACCCGTTCGTGTCCACTAGCATATACATGGATCCCATTTAACAGCCGTGACGAACTTAAAGATATACCGCAGTATACCTATAGCATCGTATTTTACCGGACCGCAGTCCGTACGACCCGTTCGTGTCCACTAGCATATACCTGGATCCCATTTAACAGCCGTGACGAACTTAAAGATATACCGCAGTATACCTATAGCATCGTATTTTACCGGACCGCAGTCCGTACGACCCGTTCGTGTCCACTAGCATATACATGGATCCCATTTAACAGCCGTGACGAACTTAAAGATATACCGCAGTATACCTATAGCATCGTATTTTACCGGACCGCAGTCCGTACGACCCGTTCGTGTCCACTAGCATATACCTGGATCCCATTTAACAGCCGTGACGAACTTAAAGATATACCGCAGTATACCTATAGCATCGTATTTTACCGGACCGCAGTCCGTACGACCCGTTCGTGTCCACTAGCATATACCTGGATCCCATTTAACAGCCGTGACGAACTTAAAGATATACCGCAGTATACCTATAGCATCGTATTTTACCGGACCGCAGTCCGTACGACCCGTTCGTGTCCACTAGCATATACCTGGATCCCATTTAACAGCCGTGACGAACTTAAAGATATACCGCAGTATACCTATAGCATCGTATTTTACCGGACCGCAGTCCGTACGACCCGTTCGTGTCCACTAGCATATACATGGATCCCATTTAACAGCCGTGACGAACTTAAAGATATACCGCAGTATACCTATAGCATCGTATTTTACCGGACCGCAGTCCGTACGACCCGTTCGTGTCCACTAGCATATACCTGGATCCCATTTAACAGCCGTGACGAACTTAAAGATATACCGCAGTATACCTATAGCATCGTATTTTACCGGACCGCAGTCCGTACGACCCGTTCGTGTCCACTAGCATATACATGGATCCCATTTAACAGCCGTGACGAACTTAAAGATATACCGCAGTATACCTATAGCATCGTATTTTACCGGACCGCAGTCCGTACGACCCGTTCGTGTCCACTAGCATATACCTGGATCCCATTTAACAGCCGTGACGAACTTAAAGATATACCGCAGTATACCTATAGCATCGTATTTTACCGGACCGCAGTCCGTACGACCCGTTCGTGTCCACTAGCATATACATGGATCCCATTTAACAGCCGTGACGAACTTAAAGATATACCGCAGTATACCTATAGCATCGTATTTTACCGGACCGCAGTCCGTACGACCCGTTCGTGTCCACTAGCATATACCTGGATCCCATTTAACAGCCGTGACGAACTTAAAGATATACCGCAGTATACCTATAGCATCGTATTTTACCGGACCGCAGTCCGTACGACCCGTTCGTGTCCACTAGCATATACATGGATCCCATTTAACAGCCGTGACGAACTTAAAGATATACCGCAGTATACCTATAGCATCGTATTTTACCGGACCGCAGTCCGTACGACCCGTTCGTGTCCACTAGCATATACCTGGATCCCATTTAACAGCCGTGACGAACTTAAAGATATACCGCAGTATACCTATAGCATCGTATTTTACCGGACCGCAGTCCGTACGACCCGTTCGTGTCCACTAGCATATACATGGATCCCATTTAACAGCCGTGACGAACTTAAAGATATACCGCAGTATACCTATAGCATCGTATTTTACCGGACCGCAGTCCGTACGACCCGTTCGTGTCCACTAGCATATACCTGGATCCCATTTAACAGCCGTGACGAACTTAAAGATATACCGCAGTATACCTATAGCATCGTATTTTACCGGACCGCAGTCCGTACGACCCGTTCGTGTCCACTAGCATATACATGGATCCCATTTAACAGCCGTGACGAACTTAAAGATATACCGCAGTATACCTATAGCATCGTATTTTACCGGACCGCAGTCCGTACGACCCGTTCGTGTCCACTAGCATATACCTGGATCCCATTTAACAGCCGTGACGAACTTAAAGATATACCGCAGTATACCTATAGCATCGTATTTTACCGGACCGCAGTCCGTACGACCCGTTCGTGTCCACTAGCATATACATGGATCCCATTTAACAGCCGTGACGAACTTAAAGATATACCGCAGTATACCTATAGCATCGTATTTTACCGGACCGCAGTCCGTACGACCCGTTCGTGTCCACTAGCATATACCTGGATCCCATTTAACAGCCGTGACGAACTTAAAGATATACCGCAGTATACCTATAGCATCGTATTTTACCGGACCGCAGTCCGTACGACCCGTTCGTGTCCACTAGCATATACCTGGATCCCATTTAACAGCCGTGACGAACTTAAAGATATACCGCAGTATACCTATAGCATCGTATTTTACCGGACCGCAGTCCGTACGACCCGTTCGTGTCCACTAGCATATACCTGGATCCCATTTAACAGCCGTGACGAACTTAAAGATATACCGCAGTATACCTATAGCATCGTATTTTACCGGACCGCAGTCCGTACGACCCGTTCGTGTCCACTAGCATATACATGGATCCCATTTAACAGCCGTGACGAACTTAAAGATATACCGCAGTATACCTATAGCATCGTATTTTACCGGACCGCAGTCCGTACGACCCGTTCGTGTCCACTAGCATATACCTGGATCCCATTTAACAGCCGTGACGAACTTAAAGATATACCGCAGTATACCTATAGCATCGTATTTTACCGGACCGCAGTCCGTACGACCCGTTCGTGTCCACTAGCATATACATGGATCCCATTTAACAGCCGTGACGAACTTAAAGATATACCGCAGTATACCTATAGCATCGTATTTTACCGGACCGCAGTCCGTACGACCCGTTCGTGTCCACTAGCATATACCTGGATCCCATTTAACAGCCGTGACGAACTTAAAGATATACCGCAGTATACCTATAGCATCGTATTTTACCGGACCGCAGTCCGTACGACCCGTTCGTGTCCACTAGCATATACATGGATCCCATTTAACAGCCGTGACGAACTTAAAGATATACCGCAGTATACCTATAGCATCGTATTTTACCGGACCGCAGTCCGTACGACCCGTTCGTGTCCACTAGCATATACCTGGATCCCATTTAACAGCCGTGACGAACTTAAAGATATACCGCAGTATACCTATAGCATCGTATTTTACCGGACCGCAGTCCGTACGACCCGTTCGTGTCCACTAGCATATACATGGATCCCATTTAACAGCCGTGACGAACTTAAAGATATACCGCAGTATACCTATAGCATCGTATTTTACCGGACCGCAGTCCGTACGACCCGTTCGTGTCCACTAGCATATACCTGGATCCCATTTAACAGCCGTGACGAACTTAAAGATATACCGCAGTATACCTATAGCATCGTATTTTACCGGACCGCAGTCCGTACGACCCGTTCGTGTCCACTAGCATATACCTGGATCCCATTTAACAGCCGTGACGAACTTAAAGATATACCGCAGTATACCTATAGCATCGTATTTTACCGGACCGCAGTCCGTACGACCCGTTCGTGTCCACTAGCATATACCTGGATCCCATTTAACAGCCGTGACGAACTTAAAGATATACCGCAGTATACCTATAGCATCGTATTTTACCGGACCGCAGTCCGTACGACCCGTTCGTGTCCACTAGCATATACCTGGATCCCATTTAACAGCCGTGACGAACTTAAAGATATACCGCAGTATACCTATAGCATCGTATTTTACCGGACCGCAGTCCGTACGACCCGTTCGTGTCCACTAGCATATACATGGATCCCATTTAACAGCCGTGACGAACTTAAAGATATACCGCAGTATACCTATAGCATCGTATTTTACCGGACCGCAGTCCGTACGACCCGTTCGTGTCCACTAGCATATACCTGGATCCCATTTAACAGCCGTGACGAACTTAAAGATATACCGCAGTATACCTATAGCATCGTATTTTACCGGACCGCAGTCCGTACGACCCGTTCGTGTCCACTAGCATATACCTGGATCCCATTTAACAGCCGTGACGAACTTAAAGATATACCGCAGTATACCTATAGCATCGTATTTTACCGGACCGCAGTCCGTACGACCCGTTCGTGTCCACTAGCATATACCTGGATCCCATTTAACAGCCGTGACGAACTTAAAGATATACCGCAGTATACCTATAGCATCGTATTTTACCGGACCGCAGTCCGTACGACCCGTTCGTGTCCACTAGCATATACCTGGATCCCATTTAACAGCCGTGACGAACTTAAAGATATACCGCAGTATACCTATAGCATCGTATTTTACCGGACCGCAGTCCGTACGACCCGTTCGTGTCCACTAGCATATACCTGGATCCCATTTAACAGCCGTGACGAACTTAAAGATATACCGCAGTATACCTATAGCATCGTATTTTACCGGACCGCAGTCCGTACGACCCGTTCGTGTCCACTAGCATATACATGGATCCCATTTAACAGCCGTGACGAACTTAAAGATATACCGCAGTATACCTATAGCATCGTATTTTACCGGACCGCAGTCCGTACGACCCGTTCGTGTCCACTAGCATATACCTGGATCCCATTTAACAGCCGTGACGAACTTAAAGATATACCGCAGTATACCTATAGCATCGTATTTTACCGGACCGCAGTCCGTACGACCCGTTCGTGTCCACTAGCATATACATGGATCCCATTTAACAGCCGTGACGAACTTAAAGATATACCGCAGTATACCTATAGCATCGTATTTTACCGGACCGCAGTCCGTACGACCCGTTCGTGTCCACTAGCATATACATGGATCCCATTTAACAGCCGTGACGAACTTAAAGATATACCGCAGTATACCTATAGCATCGTATTTTACCGGACCGCAGTCCGTACGACCCGTTCGTGTCCACTAGCATATACCTGGATCCCATTTAACAGCCGTGACGAACTTAAAGATATACCGCAGTATACCTATAGCATCGTATTTTACCGGACCGCAGTCCGTACGACCCGTTCGTGTCCACTAGCATATACCTGGATCCCATTTAACAGCCGTGACGAACTTAAAGATATACCGCAGTATACCTATAGCATCGTATTTTACCGGACCGCAGTCCGTACGACCCGTTCGTGTCCACTAGCATATACATGGATCCCATTTAACAGCCGTGACGAACTTAAAGATATACCGCAGTATACCTATAGCATCGTATTTTACCGGACCGCAGTCCGTACGACCCGTTCGTGTCCACTAGCATATACCTGGATCCCATTTAACAGCCGTGACGAACTTAAAGATATACCGCAGTATACCTATAGCATCGTATTTTACCGGACCGCAGTCCGTACGACCCGTTCGTGTCCACTAGCATATACATGGATCCCATTTAACAGCCGTGACGAACTTAAAGATATACCGCAGTATACCTATAGCATCGTATTTTACCGGACCGCAGTCCGTACGACCCGTTCGTGTCCACTAGCATATACCTGGATCCCATTTAACAGCCGTGACGAACTTAAAGATATACCGCAGTATACCTATAGCATCGTATTTTACCGGACCGCAGTCCGTACGACCCGTTCGTGTCCACTAGCATATACCTGGATCCCATTTAACAGCCGTGACGAACTTAAAGATATACCGCAGTATACCTATAGCATCGTATTTTACCGGACCGCAGTCCGTACGACCCGTTCGTGTCCACTAGCATATACCTGGATCCCATTTAACAGCCGTGACGAACTTAAAGATATACCGCAGTATACCTATAGCATCGTATTTTACCGGACCGCAGTCCGTACGACCCGTTCGTGTCCACTAGCATATACATGGATCCCATTTAACAGCCGTGACGAACTTAAAGATATACCGCAGTATACCTATAGCATCGTATTTTACCGGACCGCAGTCCGTACGACCCGTTCGTGTCCACTAGCATATACATGGATCCCATTTAACAGCCGTGACGAACTTAAAGATATACCGCAGTATACCTATAGCATCGTATTTTACCGGACCGCAGTCCGTACGACCCGTTCGTGTCCACTAGCATATACCTGGATCCCATTTAACAGCCGTGACGAACTTAAAGATATACCGCAGTATACCTATAGCATCGTATTTTACCGGACCGCAGTCCGTACGACCCGTTCGTGTCCACTAGCATATACATGGATCCCATTTAACAGCCGTGACGAACTTAAAGATATACCGCAGTATACCTATAGCATCGTATTTTACCGGACCGCAGTCCGTACGACCCGTTCGTGTCCACTAGCATATACCTGGATCCCATTTAACAGCCGTGACGAACTTAAAGATATACCGCAGTATACCTATAGCATCGTATTTTACCGGACCGCAGTCCGTACGACCCGTTCGTGTCCACTAGCATATACATGGATCCCATTTAACAGCCGTGACGAACTTAAAGATATACCGCAGTATACCTATAGCATCGTATTTTACCGGACCGCAGTCCGTACGACCCGTTCGTGTCCACTAGCATATACCTGGATCCCATTTAACAGCCGTGACGAACTTAAAGATATACCGCAGTATACCTATAGCATCGTATTTTACCGGACCGCAGTCCGTACGACCCGTTCGTGTCCACTAGCATATACCTGGATCCCATTTAACAGCCGTGACGAACTTAAAGATATACCGCAGTATACCTATAGCATCGTATTTTACCGGACCGCAGTCCGTACGACCCGTTCGTGTCCACTAGCATATACCTGGATCCCATTTAACAGCCGTGACGAACTTAAAGATATACCGCAGTATACCTATAGCATCGTATTTTACCGGACCGCAGTCCGTACGACCCGTTCGTGTCCACTAGCATATACCTGGATCCCATTTAACAGCCGTGACGAACTTAAAGATATACCGCAGTATACCTATAGCATCGTATTTTACCGGACCGCAGTCCGTACGACCCGTTCGTGTCCACTAGCATATACCTGGATCCCATTTAACAGCCGTGACGAACTTAAAGATATACCGCAGTATACCTATAGCATCGTATTTTACCGGACCGCAGTCCGTACGACCCGTTCGTGTCCACTAGCATATACCTGGATCCCATTTAACAGCCGTGACGAACTTAAAGATATACCGCAGTATACCTATAGCATCGTATTTTACCGGACCGCAGTCCGTACGACCCGTTCGTGTCCACTAGCATATACATGGATCCCATTTAACAGCCGTGACGAACTTAAAGATATACCGCAGTATACCTATAGCATCGTATTTTACCGGACCGCAGTCCGTACGACCCGTTCGTGTCCACTAGCATATACCTGGATCCCATTTAACAGCCGTGACGAACTTAAAGATATACCGCAGTATACCTATAGCATCGTATTTTACCGGACCGCAGTCCGTACGACCCGTTCGTGTCCACTAGCATATACATGGATCCCATTTAACAGCCGTGACGAACTTAAAGATATACCGCAGTATACCTATAGCATCGTATTTTACCGGACCGCAGTCCGTACGACCCGTTCGTGTCCACTAGCATATACCTGGATCCCATTTAACAGCCGTGACGAACTTAAAGATATACCGCAGTATACCTATAGCATCGTATTTTACCGGACCGCAGTCCGTACGACCCGTTCGTGTCCACTAGCATATACATGGATCCCATTTAACAGCCGTGACGAACTTAAAGATATACCGCAGTATACCTATAGCATCGTATTTTACCGGACCGCAGTCCGTACGACCCGTTCGTGTCCACTAGCATATACCTGGATCCCATTTAACAGCCGTGACGAACTTAAAGATATACCGCAGTATACCTATAGCATCGTATTTTACCGGACCGCAGTCCGTACGACCCGTTCGTGTCCACTAGCATATACATGGATCCCATTTAACAGCCGTGACGAACTTAAAGATATACCGCAGTATACCTATAGCATCGTATTTTACCGGACCGCAGTCCGTACGACCCGTTCGTGTCCACTAGCATATACCTGGATCCCATTTAACAGCCGTGACGAACTTAAAGATATACCGCAGTATACCTATAGCATCGTATTTTACCGGACCGCAGTCCGTACGACCCGTTCGTGTCCACTAGCATATACATGGATCCCATTTAACAGCCGTGACGAACTTAAAGATATACCGCAGTATACCTATAGCATCGTATTTTACCGGACCGCAGTCCGTACGACCCGTTCGTGTCCACTAGCATATACCTGGATCCCATTTAACAGCCGTGACGAACTTAAAGATATACCGCAGTATACCTATAGCATCGTATTTTACCGGACCGCAGTCCGTACGACCCGTTCGTGTCCACTAGCATATACATGGATCCCATTTAACAGCCGTGACGAACTTAAAGATATACCGCAGTATACCTATAGCATCGTATTTTACCGGACCGCAGTCCGTACGACCCGTTCGTGTCCACTAGCATATACCTGGATCCCATTTAACAGCCGTGACGAACTTAAAGATATACCGCAGTATACCTATAGCATCGTATTTTACCGGACCGCAGTCCGTACGACCCGTTCGTGTCCACTAGCATATACATGGATCCCATTTAACAGCCGTGACGAACTTAAAGATATACCGCAGTATACCTATAGCATCGTATTTTACCGGACCGCAGTCCGTACGACCCGTTCGTGTCCACTAGCATATACCTGGATCCCATTTAACAGCCGTGACGAACTTAAAGATATACCGCAGTATACCTATAGCATCGTATTTTACCGGACCGCAGTCCGTACGACCCGTTCGTGTCCACTAGCATATACATGGATCCCATTTAACAGCCGTGACGAACTTAAAGATATACCGCAGTATACCTATAGCATCGTATTTTACCGGACCGCAGTCCGTACGACCCGTTCGTGTCCACTAGCATATACCTGGATCCCATTTAACAGCCGTGACGAACTTAAAGATATACCGCAGTATACCTATAGCATCGTATTTTACCGGACCGCAGTCCGTACGACCCGTTCGTGTCCACTAGCATATACATGGATCCCATTTAACAGCCGTGACGAACTTAAAGATATACCGCAGTATACCTATAGCATCGTATTTTACCGGACCGCAGTCCGTACGACCCGTTCGTGTCCACTAGCATATACCTGGATCCCATTTAACAGCCGTGACGAACTTAAAGATATACCGCAGTATACCTATAGCATCGTATTTTACCGGACCGCAGTCCGTACGACCCGTTCGTGTCCACTAGCATATACCTGGATCCCATTTAACAGCCGTGACGAACTTAAAGATATACCGCAGTATACCTATAGCATCGTATTTTACCGGACCGCAGTCCGTACGACCCGTTCGTGTCCACTAGCATATACCTGGATCCCATTTAACAGCCGTGACGAACTTAAAGATATACCGCAGTATACCTATAGCATCGTATTTTACCGGACCGCAGTCCGTACGACCCGTTCGTGTCCACTAGCATATACATGGATCCCATTTAACAGCCGTGACGAACTTAAAGATATACCGCAGTATACCTATAGCATCGTATTTTACCGGACCGCAGTCCGTACGACCCGTTCGTGTCCACTAGCATATACCTGGATCCCATTTAACAGCCGTGACGAACTTAAAGATATACCGCAGTATACCTATAGCATCGTATTTTACCGGACCGCAGTCCGTACGACCCGTTCGTGTCCACTAGCATATACATGGATCCCATTTAACAGCCGTGACGAACTTAAAGATATACCGCAGTATACCTATAGCATCGTATTTTACCGGACCGCAGTCCGTACGACCCGTTCGTGTCCACTAGCATATACCTGGATCCCATTTAACAGCCGTGACGAACTTAAAGATATACCGCAGTATACCTATAGCATCGTATTTTACCGGACCGCAGTCCGTACGACCCGTTCGTGTCCACTAGCATATACATGGATCCCATTTAACAGCCGTGACGAACTTAAAGATATACCGCAGTATACCTATAGCATCGTATTTTACCGGACCGCAGTCCGTACGACCCGTTCGTGTCCACTAGCATATACCTGGATCCCATTTAACAGCCGTGACGAACTTAAAGATATACCGCAGTATACCTATAGCATCGTATTTTACCGGACCGCAGTCCGTACGACCCGTTCGTGTCCACTAGCATATACATGGATCCCATTTAACAGCCGTGACGAACTTAAAGATATACCGCAGTATACCTATAGCATCGTATTTTACCGGACCGCAGTCCGTACGACCCGTTCGTGTCCACTAGCATATACCTGGATCCCATTTAACAGCCGTGACGAACTTAAAGATATACCGCAGTATACCTATAGCATCGTATTTTACCGGACCGCAGTCCGTACGACCCGTTCGTGTCCACTAGCATATACCTGGATCCCATTTAACAGCCGTGACGAACTTAAAGATATACCGCAGTATACCTATAGCATCGTATTTTACCGGACCGCAGTCCGTACGACCCGTTCGTGTCCACTAGCATATACCTGGATCCCATTTAACAGCCGTGACGAACTTAAAGATATACCGCAGTATACCTATAGCATCGTATTTTACCGGACCGCAGTCCGTACGACCCGTTCGTGTCCACTAGCATATACATGGATCCCATTTAACAGCCGTGACGAACTTAAAGATATACCGCAGTATACCTATAGCATCGTATTTTACCGGACCGCAGTCCGTACGACCCGTTCGTGTCCACTAGCATATACCTGGATCCCATTTAACAGCCGTGACGAACTTAAAGATATACCGCAGTATACCTATAGCATCGTATTTTACCGGACCGCAGTCCGTACGACCCGTTCGTGTCCACTAGCATATACATGGATCCCATTTAACAGCCGTGACGAACTTAAAGATATACCGCAGTATACCTATAGCATCGTATTTTACCGGACCGCAGTCCGTACGACCCGTTCGTGTCCACTAGCATATACCTGGATCCCATTTAACAGCCGTGACGAACTTAAAGATATACCGCAGTATACCTATAGCATCGTATTTTACCGGACCGCAGTCCGTACGACCCGTTCGTGTCCACTAGCATATACATGGATCCCATTTAACAGCCGTGACGAACTTAAAGATATACCGCAGTATACCTATAGCATCGTATTTTACCGGACCGCAGTCCGTACGACCCGTTCGTGTCCACTAGCATATACCTGGATCCCATTTAACAGCCGTGACGAACTTAAAGATATACCGCAGTATACCTATAGCATCGTATTTTACCGGACCGCAGTCCGTACGACCCGTTCGTGTCCACTAGCATATACCTGGATCCCATTTAACAGCCGTGACGAACTTAAAGATATACCGCAGTATACCTATAGCATCGTATTTTACCGGACCGCAGTCCGTACGACCCGTTCGTGTCCACTAGCATATACCTGGATCCCATTTAACAGCCGTGACGAACTTAAAGATATACCGCAGTATACCTATAGCATCGTATTTTACCGGACCGCAGTCCGTACGACCCGTTCGTGTCCACTAGCATATACATGGATCCCATTTAACAGCCGTGACGAACTTAAAGATATACCGCAGTATACCTATAGCATCGTATTTTACCGGACCGCAGTCCGTACGACCCGTTCGTGTCCACTAGCATATACCTGGATCCCATTTAACAGCCGTGACGAACTTAAAGATATACCGCAGTATACCTATAGCATCGTATTTTACCGGACCGCAGTCCGTACGACCCGTTCGTGTCCACTAGCATATACATGGATCCCATTTAACAGCCGTGACGAACTTAAAGATATACCGCAGTATACCTATAGCATCGTATTTTACCGGACCGCAGTCCGTACGACCCGTTCGTGTCCACTAGCATATACCTGGATCCCATTTAACAGCCGTGACGAACTTAAAGATATACCGCAGTATACCTATAGCATCGTATTTTACCGGACCGCAGTCCGTACGACCCGTTCGTGTCCACTAGCATATACATGGATCCCATTTAACAGCCGTGACGAACTTAAAGATATACCGCAGTATACCTATAGCATCGTATTTTACCGGACCGCAGTCCGTACGACCCGTTCGTGTCCACTAGCATATACCTGGATCCCATTTAACAGCCGTGACGAACTTAAAGATATACCGCAGTATACCTATAGCATCGTATTTTACCGGACCGCAGTCCGTACGACCCGTTCGTGTCCACTAGCATATACATGGATCCCATTTAACAGCCGTGACGAACTTAAAGATATACCGCAGTATACCTATAGCATCGTATTTTACCGGACCGCAGTCCGTACGACCCGTTCGTGTCCACTAGCATATACCTGGATCCCATTTAACAGCCGTGACGAACTTAAAGATATACCGCAGTATACCTATAGCATCGTATTTTACCGGACCGCAGTCCGTACGACCCGTTCGTGTCCACTAGCATATACCTGGATCCCATTTAACAGCCGTGACGAACTTAAAGATATACCGCAGTATACCTATAGCATCGTATTTTACCGGACCGCAGTCCGTACGACCCGTTCGTGTCCACTAGCATATACCTGGATCCCATTTAACAGCCGTGACGAACTTAAAGATATACCGCAGTATACCTATAGCATCGTATTTTACCGGACCGCAGTCCGTACGACCCGTTCGTGTCCACTAGCATATACCTGGATCCCATTTAACAGCCGTGACGAACTTAAAGATATACCGCAGTATACCTATAGCATCGTATTTTACCGGACCGCAGTCCGTACGACCCGTTCGTGTCCACTAGCATATACCTGGATCCCATTTAACAGCCGTGACGAACTTAAAGATATACCGCAGTATACCTATAGCATCGTATTTTACCGGACCGCAGTCCGTACGACCCGTTCGTGTCCACTAGCATATACATGGATCCCATTTAACAGCCGTGACGAACTTAAAGATATACCGCAGTATACCTATAGCATCGTATTTTACCGGACCGCAGTCCGTACGACCCGTTCGTGTCCACTAGCATATACCTGGATCCCATTTAACAGCCGTGACGAACTTAAAGATATACCGCAGTATACCTATAGCATCGTATTTTACCGGACCGCAGTCCGTACGACCCGTTCGTGTCCACTAGCATATACATGGATCCCATTTAACAGCCGTGACGAACTTAAAGATATACCGCAGTATACCTATAGCATCGTATTTTACCGGACCGCAGTCCGTACGACCCGTTCGTGTCCACTAGCATATACCTGGATCCCATTTAACAGCCGTGACGAACTTAAAGATATACCGCAGTATACCTATAGCATCGTATTTTACCGGACCGCAGTCCGTACGACCCGTTCGTGTCCACTAGCATATACATGGATCCCATTTAACAGCCGTGACGAACTTAAAGATATACCGCAGTATACCTATAGCATCGTATTTTACCGGACCGCAGTCCGTACGACCCGTTCGTGTCCACTAGCATATACCTGGATCCCATTTAACAGCCGTGACGAACTTAAAGATATACCGCAGTATACCTATAGCATCGTATTTTACCGGACCGCAGTCCGTACGACCCGTTCGTGTCCACTAGCATATACATGGATCCCATTTAACAGCCGTGACGAACTTAAAGATATACCGCAGTATACCTATAGCATCGTATTTTACCGGACCGCAGTCCGTACGACCCGTTCGTGTCCACTAGCATATACCTGGATCCCATTTAACAGCCGTGACGAACTTAAAGATATACCGCAGTATACCTATAGCATCGTATTTTACCGGACCGCAGTCCGTACGACCCGTTCGTGTCCACTAGCATATACATGGATCCCATTTAACAGCCGTGACGAACTTAAAGATATACCGCAGTATACCTATAGCATCGTATTTTACCGGACCGCAGTCCGTACGACCCGTTCGTGTCCACTAGCATATACCTGGATCCCATTTAACAGCCGTGACGAACTTAAAGATATACCGCAGTATACCTATAGCATCGTATTTTACCGGACCGCAGTCCGTACGACCCGTTCGTGTCCACTAGCATATACATGGATCCCATTTAACAGCCGTGACGAACTTAAAGATATACCGCAGTATACCTATAGCATCGTATTTTACCGGACCGCAGTCCGTACGACCCGTTCGTGTCCACTAGCATATACCTGGATCCCATTTAACAGCCGTGACGAACTTAAAGATATACCGCAGTATACCTATAGCATCGTATTTTACCGGACCGCAGTCCGTACGACCCGTTCGTGTCCACTAGCATATACCTGGATCCCATTTAACAGCCGTGACGAACTTAAAGATATACCGCAGTATACCTATAGCATCGTATTTTACCGGACCGCAGTCCGTACGACCCGTTCGTGTCCACTAGCATATACCTGGATCCCATTTAACAGCCGTGACGAACTTAAAGATATACCGCAGTATACCTATAGCATCGTATTTTACCGGACCGCAGTCCGTACGACCCGTTCGTGTCCACTAGCATATACATGGATCCCATTTAACAGCCGTGACGAACTTAAAGATATACCGCAGTATACCTATAGCATCGTATTTTACCGGACCGCAGTCCGTACGACCCGTTCGTGTCCACTAGCATATACCTGGATCCCATTTAACAGCCGTGACGAACTTAAAGATATACCGCAGTATACCTATAGCATCGTATTTTACCGGACCGCAGTCCGTACGACCCGTTCGTGTCCACTAGCATATACCTGGATCCCATTTAACAGCCGTGACGAACTTAAAGATATACCGCAGTATACCTATAGCATCGTATTTTACCGGACCGCAGTCCGTACGACCCGTTCGTGTCCACTAGCATATACCTGGATCCCATTTAACAGCCGTGACGAACTTAAAGATATACCGCAGTATACCTATAGCATCGTATTTTACCGGACCGCAGTCCGTACGACCCGTTCGTGTCCACTAGCATATACCTGGATCCCATTTAACAGCCGTGACGAACTTAAAGATATACCGCAGTATACCTATAGCATCGTATTTTACCGGACCGCAGTCCGTACGACCCGTTCGTGTCCACTAGCATATACATGGATCCCATTTAACAGCCGTGACGAACTTAAAGATATACCGCAGTATACCTATAGCATCGTATTTTACCGGACCGCAGTCCGTACGACCCGTTCGTGTCCACTAGCATATACCTGGATCCCATTTAACAGCCGTGACGAACTTAAAGATATACCGCAGTATACCTATAGCATCGTATTTTACCGGACCGCAGTCCGTACGACCCGTTCGTGTCCACTAGCATATACATGGATCCCATTTAACAGCCGTGACGAACTTAAAGATATACCGCAGTATACCTATAGCATCGTATTTTACCGGACCGCAGTCCGTACGACCCGTTCGTGTCCACTAGCATATACCTGGATCCCATTTAACAGCCGTGACGAACTTAAAGATATACCGCAGTATACCTATAGCATCGTATTTTACCGGACCGCAGTCCGTACGACCCGTTCGTGTCCACTAGCATATACCTGGATCCCATTTAACAGCCAGTGACGAACTTAAAGATATACCGCAGTATACCTATAGCATCGTATTTTACCGGACCGCAGTCCGTACGACCCGTTCGTGTCCACTAGCATATACCTGGATCCCATTTAACAGCCGTGACGAACTTAAAGATATACCGCAGTATACCTATAGCATCGTATTTTACCGGACCGCAGTCCGTACGACCCGTTCGTGTCCACTAGCATATACCTGGATCCCATTTAACAGCCGTGACGAACTTAAAGATATACCGCAGTATACCTATAGCATCGTATTTTACCGGACCGCAGTCCGTACGACCCGTTCGTGTCCACTAGCATATACCTGGATCCCATTTAACAGCCGTGACGAACTTAAAGATATACCGCAGTATACCTATAGCATCGTATTTTACCGGACCGCAGTCCGTACGACCCGTTCGTGTCCACTAGCATATACCTGGATCCCATTTAACAGCCGTGACGAACTTAAAGATATACCGCAGTATACCTATAGCATCGTATTTTACCGGACCGCAGTCCGTACGACCCGTTCGTGTCCACTAGCATATACCTGGATCCCATTTAACAGCCGTGACGAACTTAAAGATATACCGCAGTATACCTATAGCATCGTATTTTACCGGACCGCAGTCCGTACGACCCGTTCGTGTCCACTAGCATATACATGGATCCCATTTAACAGCCGTGACGAACTTAAAGATATACCGCAGTATACCTATAGCATCGTATTTTACCGGACCGCAGTCCGTACGACCCGTTCGTGTCCACTAGCATATACCTGGATCCCATTTAACAGCCGTGACGAACTTAAAGATATACCGCAGTATACCTATAGCATCGTATTTTACCGGACCGCAGTCCGTACGACCCGTTCGTGTCCACTAGCATATACCTGGATCCCATTTAACAGCCGTGACGAACTTAAAGATATACCGCAGTATACCTATAGCATCGTATTTTACCGGACCGCAGTCCGTACGACCCGTTCGTGTCCACTAGCATATACCTGGATCCCATTTAACAGCCGTGACGAACTTAAAGATATACCGCAGTATACCTATAGCATCGTATTTTACCGGACCGCAGTCCGTACGACCCGTTCGTGTCCACTAGCATATACATGGATCCCATTTAACAGCCGTGACGAACTTAAAGATATACCGCAGTATACCTATAGCATCGTATTTTACCGGACCGCAGTCCGTACGACCCGTTCGTGTCCACTAGCATATACCTGGATCCCATTTAACAGCCGTGACGAACTTAAAGATATACCGCAGTATACCTATAGCATCGTATTTTACCGGACCGCAGTCCGTACGACCCGTTCGTGTCCACTAGCATATACATGGATCCCATTTAACAGCCGTGACGAACTTAAAGATATACCGCAGTATACCTATAGCATCGTATTTTACCGGACCGCAGTCCGTACGACCCGTTCGTGTCCACTAGCATATACCTGGATCCCATTTAACAGCCGTGACGAACTTAAAGATATACCGCAGTATACCTATAGCATCGTATTTTACCGGACCGCAGTCCGTACGACCCGTTCGTGTCCACTAGCATATACATGGATCCCATTTAACAGCCGTGACGAACTTAAAGATATACCGCAGTATACCTATAGCATCGTATTTTACCGGACCGCAGTCCGTACGACCCGTTCGTGTCCACTAGCATATACCTGGATCCCATTTAACAGCCGTGACGAACTTAAAGATATACCGCAGTATACCTATAGCATCGTATTTTACCGGACCGCAGTCCGTACGACCCGTTCGTGTCCACTAGCATATACCTGGATCCCATTTAACAGCCGTGACGAACTTAAAGATATACCGCAGTATACCTATAGCATCGTATTTTACCGGACCGCAGTCCGTACGACCCGTTCGTGTCCACTAGCATATACATGGATCCCATTTAACAGCCGTGACGAACTTAAAGATATACCGCAGTATACCTATAGCATCGTATTTTACCGGACCGCAGTCCGTACGACCCGTTCGTGTCCACTAGCATATACCTGGATCCCATTTAACAGCCGTGACGAACTTAAAGATATACCGCAGTATACCTATAGCATCGTATTTTACCGGACCGCAGTCCGTACGACCCGTTCGTGTCCACTAGCATATACATGGATCCCATTTAACAGCCGTGACGAACTTAAAGATATACCGCAGTATACCTATAGCATCGTATTTTACCGGACCGCAGTCCGTACGACCCGTTCGTGTCCACTAGCATATACCTGGATCCCATTTAACAGCCGTGACGAACTTAAAGATATACCGCAGTATACCTATAGCATCGTATTTTACCGGACCGCAGTCCGTACGACCCGTTCGTGTCCACTAGCATATACATGGATCCCATTTAACAGCCGTGACGAACTTAAAGATATACCGCAGTATACCTATAGCATCGTATTTTACCGGACCGCAGTCCGTACGACCCGTTCGTGTCCACTAGCATATACCTGGATCCCATTTAACAGCCGTGACGAACTTAAAGATATACCGCAGTATACCTATAGCATCGTATTTTCACCGGACCGCAGTCCGTACGACCCGTTCGTGTCCACTAGCATATACATGGATCCCATTTAACAGCCGTGACGAACTTAAAGATATACCGCAGTATACCTATAGCATCGTATTTTACCGGACCGCAGTCCGTACGACCCGTTCGTGTCCACTAGCATATACCTGGATCCCATTTAACAGCCGTGACGAACTTAAAGATATACCGCAGTATACCTATAGCATCGTATTTTACCGGACCGCAGTCCGTACGACCCGTTCGTGTCCACTAGCATATACATGGATCCCATTTAACAGCCGTGACGAACTTAAAGATATACCGCAGTATACCTATAGCATCGTATTTTACCGGACCGCAGTCCGTACGACCCGTTCGTGTCCACTAGCATATACCTGGATCCCATTTAACAGCCGTGACGAACTTAAAGATATACCGCAGTATACCTATAGCATCGTATTTTACCGGACCGCAGTCCGTACGACCCGTTCGTGTCCACTAGCATATACATGGATCCCATTTAACAGCCGTGACGAACTTAAAGATATACCGCAGTATACCTATAGCATCGTATTTTACCGGACCGCAGTCCGTACGACCCGTTCGTGTCCACTAGCATATACCTGGATCCCATTTAACAGCCGTGACGAACTTAAAGATATACCGCAGTATACCTATAGCATCGTATTTTACCGGACCGCAGTCCGTACGACCCGTTCGTGTCCACTAGCATATACATGGATCCCATTTAACAGCCGTGACGAACTTAAAGATATACCGCAGTATACCTATAGCATCGTATTTTACCGGACCGCAGTCCGTACGACCCGTTCGTGTCCACTAGCATATACCTGGATCCCATTTAACAGCCGTGACGAACTTAAAGATATACCGCAGTATACCTATAGCATCGTATTTTACCGGACCGCAGTCCGTACGACCCGTTCGTGTCCACTAGCATATACATGGATCCCATTTAACAGCCGTGACGAACTTAAAGATATACCGCAGTATACCTATAGCATCGTATTTTACCGGACCGCAGTCCGTACGACCCGTTCGTGTCCACTAGCATATACCTGGATCCCATTTAACAGCCGTGACGAACTTAAAGATATACCGCAGTATACCTATAGCATCGTATTTTACCGGACCGCAGTCCGTACGACCCGTTCGTGTCCACTAGCATATACATGGATCCCATTTAACAGCCGTGACGAACTTAAAGATATACCGCAGTATACCTATAGCATCGTATTTTACCGGACCGCAGTCCGTACGACCCGTTCGTGTCCACTAGCATATACCTGGATCCCATTTAACAGCCGTGACGAACTTAAAGATATACCGCAGTATACCTATAGCATCGTATTTTACCGGACCGCAGTCCGTACGACCCGTTCGTGTCCACTAGCATATACATGGATCCCATTTAACAGCCGTGACGAACTTAAAGATATACCGCAGTATACCTATAGCATCGTATTTTACCGGACCGCAGTCCGTACGACCCGTTCGTGTCCACTAGCATATACCTGGATCCCATTTAACAGCCGTGACGAACTTAAAGATATACCGCAGTATACCTATAGCATCGTATTTTACCGGACCGCAGTCCGTACGACCCGTTCGTGTCCACTAGCATATACATGGATCCCATTTAACAGCCGTGACGAACTTAAAGATATACCGCAGTATACCTATAGCATCGTATTTTACCGGACCGCAGTCCGTACGACCCGTTCGTGTCCACTAGCATATACCTGGATCCCATTTAACAGCCGTGACGAACTTAAAGATATACCGCAGTATACCTATAGCATCGTATTTTACCGGACCGCAGTCCGTACGACCCGTTCGTGTCCACTAGCATATACCTGGATCCCATTTAACAGCCGTGACGAACTTAAAGATATACCGCAGTATACCTATAGCATCGTATTTTACCGGACCGCAGTCCGTACGACCCGTTCGTGTCCACTAGCATATACCTGGATCCCATTTAACAGCCGTGACGAACTTAAAGATATACCGCAGTATACCTATAGCATCGTATTTTACCGGACCGCAGTCCGTACGACCCGTTCGTGTCCACTAGCATATACCTGGATCCCATTTAACAGCCGTGACGAACTTAAAGATATACCGCAGTATACCTATAGCATCGTATTTTACCGGACCGCAGTCCGTACGACCCGTTCGTGTCCACTAGCATATACATGGATCCCATTTAACAGCCGTGACGAACTTAAAGATATACCGCAGTATACCTATAGCATCGTATTTTACCGGACCGCAGTCCGTACGACCCGTTCGTGTCCACTAGCATATACCTGGATCCCATTTAACAGCCGTGACGAACTTAAAGATATACCGCAGTATACCTATAGCATCGTATTTTACCGGACCGCAGTCCGTACGACCCGTTCGTGTCCACTAGCATATACATGGATCCCATTTAACAGCCGTGACGAACTTAAAGATATACCGCAGTATACCTATAGCATCGTATTTTACCGGACCGCAGTCCGTACGACCCGTTCGTGTCCACTAGCATATACCTGGATCCCATTTAACAGCCGTGACGAACTTAAAGATATACCGCAGTATACCTATAGCATCGTATTTTACCGGACCGCAGTCCGTACGACCCGTTCGTGTCCACTAGCATATACATGGATCCCATTTAACAGCCGTGACGAACTTAAAGATATACCGCAGTATACCTATAGCATCGTATTTTACCGGACCGCAGTCCGTACGACCCGTTCGTGTCCACTAGCATATACCTGGATCCCATTTAACAGCCGTGACGAACTTAAAGATATACCGCAGTATACCTATAGCATCGTATTTTACCGGACCGCAGTCCGTACGACCCGTTCGTGTCCACTAGCATATACATGGATCCCATTTAACAGCCGTGACGAACTTAAAGATATACCGCAGTATACCTATAGCATCGTATTTTACCGGACCGCAGTCCGTACGACCCGTTCGTGTCCACTAGCATATACCTGGATCCCATTTAACAGCCGTGACGAACTTAAAGATATACCGCAGTATACCTATAGCATCGTATTTTACCGGACCGCAGTCCGTACGACCCGTTCGTGTCCACTAGCATATACATGGATCCCATTTAACAGCCGTGACGAACTTAAAGATATACCGCAGTATACCTATAGCATCGTATTTTACCGGACCGCAGTCCGTACGACCCGTTCGTGTCCACTAGCATATACCTGGATCCCATTTAACAGCCGTGACGAACTTAAAGATATACCGCAGTATACCTATAGCATCGTATTTTACCGGACCGCAGTCCGTACGACCCGTTCGTGTCCACTAGCATATACATGGATCCCATTTAACAGCCGTGACGAACTTAAAGATATACCGCAGTATACCTATAGCATCGTATTTTACCGGACCGCAGTCCGTACGACCCGTTCGTGTCCACTAGCATATACCTGGATCCCATTTAACAGCCGTGACGAACTTAAAGATATACCGCAGTATACCTATAGCATCGTATTTTACCGGACCGCAGTCCGTACGACCCGTTCGTGTCCACTAGCATATACATGGATCCCATTTAACAGCCGTGACGAACTTAAAGATATACCGCAGTATACCTATAGCATCGTATTTTACCGGACCGCAGTCCGTACGACCCGTTCGTGTCCACTAGCATATACCTGGATCCCAATTAACAGCCATGACGAACTTAATGATATACCGCAGTATACCTATAGCATCGTATTTTACCGGACCGCTGTCCGTACGACCCGTTCGTGTCCACTAGCATATACATGGATCCCATTTAACAGCCGTGACGAACTTAAAGATATACCGCAGTATACCTATAGCATCGTATTTTACCGGACCGCAGTCCGTACGACCCGTTCGTGTCCACTAGCATATACCTGGATCCCATTTAACAGCCGTGACGAACTTAATGATATACCGCAGTATACCTATAACATCGTATTTTACCGGACCGCTGTCCGTACGACCCGTTCGTGTCCACTAGCATATACATGGATCCCATTTAACAGCCTTGACGAACTTAAAGATATACCGCAGTATACCTATAGCATCGTATTTTACCGGACCGCAGTCCGTACGACCCGTTCGTGTCCACTAGCATATACCTGGATCCCATTTAACAGCCGTGACGAACTTAATGATATACCGCAGTATACCTATAGCATCGTATTTTACCGGACCGCAGTCCGTACGACCCGTTCGTGTCCACTAGCATATACCTGGATCCCATTTAACAGCCATGACGAACCTAAAGATATACCGCAGTATACCTATAGCATCGTATTTTACCGGACCGCAGTCCGTACGACCCGTTCGTGTCCACTAGCATATACCTGGATCCCATTTAACAGCCGTGACGAAACTAAAGATATACCGCAGTATACCTATAGCATCGTATTTTACCGGACCGCAGTCCGTACGACCCGTTCGTGTCCACTAGCATATACCTGGATCCCATTTAACAGCCGTGACGAACTTAAAGATATACCGCAGTATACCTATAGCATCGTATTTTACCGGACCGCAGTCCGTACGACCCGTTCGTGTCCACTAGCATATACATGGATCCCATTTAACAGCCGTGACGAACTTAAAGATATACCGCAGTATACCTATAGCATCGTATTTTACCGGACCGCAGTCCGTACGACCCGTTCGTGTCCACTAGCATCTACCTGGATCCCATTTAACAGCCGTGACGAACTTAAAGATATACCGCAGTATACCTAAAACATCGTATTTTACCGGACCACTGTCCGTACGACCCGTTCGTGTCCACTAGCGTATACATGGATCCCATTTAACAGCCATGACGAACTTAAAGATATACCGCAGTATACCTATAGTATCGTATTTTACCGGACCGCAGTCCGTACGACCCGTTCGTGTCCACTAGCATATACCTGGATCCCATTTAACAGCCGTGACGAACTTAAAGATATACCGCAGTATACCTATAGCATCGTATTTTACCGGACCGCTGTCCGTACCACCCGTTCGTGTCCACTAGCATATACATGGATCCCATTTAACATCCATGACGAACTTAAAGATATTCCACAGTATACTTATAGCATCGTATTTTACCAGACCACAGTCCGTACTACCCGTTCCTGTCCACTATCATATACCTGGATCCCATTTAACAGCCGTGACGAACCTAAAGATATACTGCAGTATACCTATAGCATCGTATTTTACCGGACCGCAGTCCGTACGACCCATTCGTGTCCACTAGCATATACATGGATCCCATTTAACAGCCATGACGAACTTAAAGATATACCCCAGTACACTTATCGCATTGTATTTTACCGGACCGCAGTCCGTACGACCCGTTCGTGTCCACTAGCATATACCTGGATCCCATTTAACAGCCGTGACGAACCTAAAGATATACCGCAGTATACCTATAGCATCGTATTTTACCGGACCGCAGTCCGTATGACCCGTTCGTGTCCACTAGCATATACCTGGATCACATTTAAAAGCCGTGACGAACTTAAAGATATACCGCAGTATACCTATAGCATCGTATTTCACCGGACCGCAGTCCGTACGACCCGTTCGTGTCCACTAGCATATACCTGGATCCCATTTAAAAGCCGTGACGAACTTAAAGATATACCGCAGTATACCTATAGCATCGTATTTCACCGGACCGCAGTCCGTCCGACCCGTTCGTGTCCACTAGCATATACATGGATCCCATTTAACAGCCGAGACGAACTTAAAGATATACCTCAGTATACCTTTAGCATCGTATTTTACCGGACCGCAGTCCGTACGACCCGTTCGTGTCCACTAGCATATACCTGGATCCCAATTAATAGCCATGACGAACTTAATGATATACCGCAGTATACCTATAGCATCGTATTTTACCGGACCGCGGTCCGTACGACCCGTTCGTGTCCACTACCATATACATGGATCCCATTTAACAGCCGTAACGAACTTAAAGATATACCGCAGTATACCTATAGCATCGTATTTTACCGGACCGCAGGCCGTACGACCCGTTCGTGTCCACTAGCATCTACCTGGATCCCATTTAACAGCCGTGATGAACTTAATGATATACTGCAGTATACCTAAAACATCGTATTTTACCGGACCGCAGTCCGTACGACCCGTTCGTGTCCACTAGTGTATACATGGATCCCATTTAACAGCCATGACGAACTTAAAGATATACCGCAGTATACCTATAGCATCGTATTTTACCGGACCGCAGTCCGTACGATCCGTTCGTGTCCACTAGCATATACCTGGATCCTAATTAACAGCCGTGACGAACTTAATGATATACCGCAGTATACCTATTGCGTCGTATTTTACCGGACCGCAGTCCGTACGACCCGTTCGTGTCCACTAGCATATACCTGGATCCCATTTAACAGCCATGACGAACCTAAAGATATACCCCAGTACACCTATAGCTTCGTATTTTACCGGACCGCAGTCCGTACGACCCGTTCGTGTCCACTAGCATATACCTGGATCCCATTTAACAGCCGTGACGAAACTAAAGATATACCGCAGTATACCTATAACATCGTATTTTACCGGACCGCAGTCCGTACGACCCGTTCGTATCCACTAGCATATACCTGGATCCCATTTAACAGCTGTGACGAACTTAAAGATATACCGCAGTATACCTATAGCATCTTATTTTATCGGACCGCAGTCCGTACGACCCGTTCGTGTCCACTTGCATATACCTGGATCCCAATTAACACCCGTGACGAACTTAAAGATATACCGCAGTATACCTATAGCATCGTTTTTTACCGGACCGCAGTCCGTACGACTCGTTCGTGTCCACTAGCATATACCTGGATCCCAATTAACAGCCTTGAAGAACGTAAAGATATACCGCAGTATACCTAAAACATCGTATTTTACCGGACCGCAGTCCGTACGACCCGTTCGTGTCCACTAGCATATACCTGGATCCCAATTAACAGCCATGACGAACTTAATGATATACCGCAGTATACCTATAGCATCGTATTTTACCGGACCGCAGTCCGTACGACCCGTTCGTGTCCACTAGCATATACATGGATCCCATTTAACAGCCGTGACGAACATAAAGATATACCGCAGTATACCTAGAGCATCGTATTTTACCGGACTGCAGACCGTACGACCCGTTCGTGTCCACTAGCATCCACCTGGATCCCATTTAACAGCCGTGACGAACTTAAAGATATACCGCAGTATACCTAAAACATCGTATTTTACCGGACCACTGTCCGTACGACCCGTTCGTGTCCACTAGCGTATACATGGATCCCATTTAACAGCCATGACGAACTTAAAGATATACCGCAGTATACCTATAGTATCGTATTTTACCGGACCGCAGTCCGTACGACCCGTTCGTGTCCACTAGCATATACCTGGATCCCATTTAACAGCCGTGACGAACTTAAAGATATACCGCAGTATACCTATAGCATCGTATTTCACCGGACCGCTGTCCGTACCACCCGTTCGTGTCCACTAGCATATACATGGATCCCATTTAACATCCATGACGAACTTAAAGATATTCCACAGTATACCTATAGCATCGTATTTTACCGGACCACAGTCCGTACTACCCGTTCATGTCCACTATCATATACCTGGATCCCATTTAACAGCCGTGACGAACCTAAAGATATACTGCAGTATACCTATAGCATCGTATTTTACCGGACCGCAGTCCGTACGACCCGTTCGTGTCCACTAGCATATACATGGATCCCATTTAACAGCCATGACGAACTTAAAGATATACCCCAGTACACTTATCGCATTGTATTTTACCGGACCACAGTCCGTACGACCCGTTCGTGTCCACTAGCATATACCTGGATCCCATTTAACAGCCGTGACGAACCTAAAGATATACCGCAGTATACCTATAGCATCGTATTTTACCGGACCGCAGTCCGTATGACCCGTTCGTGTCCACTAGCATATACCTGGATCACATTTAAAAGCCGTGACGAACTTAAAGATTTACCGCAGTATACCTATAGCATCGTATTTCACCGGACCGCAGTCCGTACGACCCGTTCGTGTCCACTAGCATATACCTGGATCCCATTTAAAAGCCGTGACGAACTTAAAGATATACCGCAGTATACCTATAGCATCGTATTTCACCGGACCGCAGTCCGACCGACCCGTTCGGGTCCACTAGCATATACATGGATCCCATTTAACTGCCGAGACGAACTTAAAGATATACCGCAGTATACCTTTAGCATCGTATTTTACCGGACCGCAGTCCGTACGACCCGTTTGTGTCCACTAGCATATACCTGGATCCCAATTAACAGCCATGACGAACTTAATGATATACCGCAGTATACCTATAGCATCGTATTTTACCGGACCGCGGTCCGTACGACCCGTTCGTGTCCACTAGCATATACATGGATCCCATTTAACAGTCGTAACGAACTTAAAGATATACCGCAGTATACCTATAGCATCGTATTTTACCGGACCGCTGTCCGTACGACCCGTTCGTGTCCACTAGCGTATACATGGATCCCATTTAACAGCCATGACGAACTTAAAGATATACCGCAGTATACCTATAGCATCGTATTTTACCGGACCGCAGTCCGTACGACCCGTTCGTGTCCACTAGCATATACCTGGATCCTAATTAACAGCCGTGACGAACTTAATGATATACCGCAGTATACCTATTGCGTTGTATTTTACCGGACCGCAGTCCGTACGACCCGTTCGTGTCCACAAGCATATACCTGGATCCCATTTAACAGCCATGACGAACCTAAAGATATACCCCAGTACACCTATAGCTTCGTATTTTACCGGACCGCAGTCCGTACGACCCGTTCGTGTCCACTAGCATATACCTGGATCCCATTTAACAGCCGTGACGAAACTAAAGATATACCGCAGTATGCCTATCACATCGTATTTTACCGGACCGCTGTCCGTACGACCCGTTCGTATCCACTAGCATATACCTGGATCCCATTTAACAGCTGTGACGAACTTAAAGATATACCGCAGTATACCTATAGCATCTTATTTTATCAGACCGCAGTCCGTACGACCCGTTCGTGTCCACTTGCAAATACCTGGATCCCAATTAACACCCGTGACGAACTTAAAGATATACCGCAGTATACCTATAGCATCGTATTTTATCGGACCGCAGTCCGTACGACCCGTTCGTGTCCACTAGCATATACCTGGATCCCATTTAACAGCCGTGACGAACTTAAAGATATACCGCAGTATACCTATAACATCGTATTTTACCGGAACGCAGTCCGTACGACCCGTTCGTGTCCACTAGCATATACCTGGATCCCAATTAACAGCCTTGACGAACTTAAAGATATACCGCAGTATACCTATAGCATCGTATTTTACCGGACCGCAGTCCGTACGACCCGTTCGTGTCCACTAGCCTATACATGGATCCCATTTAATAGCCATGACGAACTTAAAGATATACCCCAGTACACTTATAGCATCGTATTTTACCGGACCGCAGTCCGGACGACCCGTTCGTGTCCACTAGCATATACCTGGATCCCATTAAACAGCCGTGACGAACCTAAAGATATACCGCAGTGTACCTATAGCATCGTATTTTACCGGACCGCAGTCCGTACTACCCATTCGTGTCCACTAGCATATACCTGGATCCCATTTAAAAGCCGTGACGAACTTAAAGATATACCGCAATATACCTATAGCATCGTATTTCACCGGACAGCAGTCCGTACGACCCGTTCGTGTCCACTAGCATATACATGGATCCCATTTAACAGCCGTGACGAACTTAAAGATATACCGCAGTATACCTATAGCATCGTATTTTACCGGACCGCAGACCGTACGACCCGTTCGTGTCCACTAGCATCTACCTGGATCCCATTTAACAGCCGTGACGAACTTAAAGATATACCGCAGTATACCTAAAACATCGTATTTTACCGGACCGCAGTCCGTACGACCCGTTCGTGTCCACTAGCGTATACATGGATCCCATTTAACAGCCATGACGAACTTAAAGATATACCGCAGTATACCTATAGCATCGTATTTTACCGGACCGCAGTCCGTACGACCCGTTCGTGTCCACTAGCATATACCTGGATCCCATTTAACAGCCGTGACGAACTTAAAGATATACCGCAGTATACCTATAGCATCGTATTTCACCGGACCGCAGTCCGTACGACCCGTTCGTGTCCACTAGCATATACCTGGATCCCAATTAACAGCCATGACGAACCTAAAGATAAACCGCAGTATACCTATAGCATCGTATTTTACCGGACCGCTGTCTGTACGAACCGTTCGTGTCCACTAGCATATACCTGGATCCCATTTAAAAGCTGTGACGAACTTAAAGATATACCGCAGTATACCTATAGCATCGTATTTTACCGGACCGCAGTCCGTACGACCCGTTCGTATCCACTAGCATATACCTGGATCCCATTTAACAGCTGTGACGAACTTAAAGATATACCGCAGTATACCTATAGCATCTTATTTTATCAGACCGCAGTCCGTACGACCCGTTCGTGTCCACTTGCAAATACCTGGATCCCAATTAACACCCGTGACGAACTTAAAGATATACCGCAGTATACCTATAGCATCGTATTTTATCGGACCGCAGTCCGTACGACCCGTTCGTGTCCACTAGCATATACCTGGATCCCATTTAACAGCCGTGACGAACTTAAAGATATACCGCAGTATACCTATAACATCGTATTTTACCGGAACGCAGTCCGTACGACCCGTTCGTGTCCACTAGCATATACCTGGATCCCAATTAACAGCCTTGACGAACTTAAAGATATACCGCAGTATACCTATAGCATCGTATTTTACCGGACCGCAGTCCGTACGACCCGTTCGTGTCCACTAGCCTATACATGGATCCCATTTAATAGCCATGACGAACTTAAAGATATACCCCAGTACACTTATAGCATCGTATTTTACCGGACCGCAGTCCGGACGACCCGTTCGTGTCCACTAGCATATACCTGGATCCCATTTAACAGCCGTGACGAACCTAAAGATATACCGCAGTGTACCTATAGCATCGTATTTTACCGGACCGCAGTCCGTACTACCCATTCGTGTCCACTAGCATATACCTGGATCCCATTTAAAAGCCGTGACGAACTTAAAGATATACCGCAATATACCTATAGCATCGTATTTCACCGGACAGCAGTCCGTACGACCCGTTCGTGTCCACTAGCATATACATGGATCCCATTTAACAGCCGTGACGAACTTAAAGATATACCGCAGTATACCTATAGCATCGTATTTTACCGGACCGCAGACCGTACGACCCGTTCGTGTCCACTAGCATCTACCTGGATCCCATTTAACAGCCGTGACGAACTTAAAGATATACCGCAGTATACCTAAAACATCGTATTTTACCGGACCGCAGTCCGTACGACCCGTTCGTGTCCACTAGCGTATACATGGATCCCATTTAACAGCCATGACGAACTTAAAGATATACCGCAGTATACCTATAGCATCGTATTTTACCGGACCGCAGTCCGTACGACCCGTTCGTGTCCACTAGCATATACCTGGATCCCATTTAACAGCCGTGACGAACTTAAAGATATACCGCAGTATACCTATAGCATCGTATTTCACCGGACCGCAGTCCGTACGACCCGTTCGTGTCCACTAGCATATACCTGGATCCCAATTAACAGCCATGACGAACCTAAAGATAAACCGCAGTATACCTATAGCATCGTATTTTACCGGACCGCTGTCTGTACGAACCGTTCGTGTCCACTAGCATATACCTGGATCCCATTTAAAAGCTGTGACGAACTTAAAGATATACCGCAGTATACCTATAGCATCGTATTTTACCGGACCGCAGTCCGTACGACCCGTTCGTGTCCACTAGCATATTCCTGGATCCCAATTAACAGCCATGACGAACTTAATGATATACCGCAGTATACCTATAGCATCGTATTTTACCGGACCGCAGTCCGTACGACCCGTTCGTGTCCACTAGCATATACATGGATCCCATTTAACAGCCGTGACGAACTTAAAGATATACCGCAGTATACCTATAACATCGTATTTTACCGGACCGTACGACCCGTTCGTTTCCACTAGCATCTGCCTGGATCCCATTTAACAGCCGTGACGAACTTAAAGATATACCGCAGTATACCTAAAATATCGTATATTACCGGACCGCTGTCCGTACGACCTGTTCGTGTCCACTAGCGTATACATGGATCCCATTTAACAGCCATGACGAACTTAAAGATAAACCGCAGTATACCTATAGCATCGTATTTTACCGGACCGCAGTCTGTACGAACCGTTCGTGTCCACTAGCATATACCTGGATCCCATTTAAAAGCTGTGACGAACTTAAAGATATACCGCAGTATACCTATAGCATCGTATTTCACCGGACCGCAGTCCGTACGACCCGTTCGTGTCCACTAGCATATACATGGATCCCATTTAACAGCCGTGAAGAACTTAAAGATATACTGCAGTATACCTATAGCATCGTATTTTACCGGACCGCAGTCCGTACGACCCGTTCGTGTCCACTAGCATATTCCTGGATCCCAATTAACAGCCATGACGAACTTAATGATATACCGCAGTATACCTATAGCATCGTATTTTACCGGACCGCAGTCCGTACGACCCGTTCGTGTCCACTAGCATATACATGGATCCCATTTAACAGCCGTGACGAACTTAAAGATATACCGCAGTATACCTAAAATATCGTATTTTACCGGACCGCTGTCCGTACGACCTGTTCGTGTCCACTAGCGTATACATGGATCCCATTTAACAGCCATGACGAACTTAAAGATATACCGCAGTATACCTATAGTATCGTATTTTACCGGACCGCAGTCCGTACGACCCGTTCGTGTCCACTAGCATATACCTGGATCCTATTTAACAGCCGTGACGAACTTAAAGATATACCGCAGTATACCTATAGCATCGTATTTCACCGGACCGCTATCCGTACGACCCGTTCGTGTCCACTATCATATACCTGGATCCCATTTAACAGCCGTGACGAACCTAAAGATATACCGCAGTATACCTATAACATCGTATTTTACCGGACCGCAGTCCGTACGACCCGTTCGTATCCACTAGCATATACCTGGATCCCATTTAACCGCTGTGACGAACTTAAAGATATACCGCAGTGTACCTATAGCATCTTATTTTATCGGACCGCAGTCCGTACAACCCGTTCGTATCCACTAGCGTATACATGGATCCCATTTAACAGCCATGACGAACCTAAAGATATACCCCAGTACACCTATAGCATCGTATTTTACCGGACCGCAGTCCGTACGACCCGTTCGTGTCCACTAGCATATACCTGGATCCCATTTAACAGCCGTGACGAAACTAAAGATATACCGCAGTATACCTATAACATCGTATTTGTAGCGCCCCGATTTCCATATACTGGGAAACCGAGACACGAGCCAAGACCTTTCCTTCAATAAGTCACAAAACACAGAAAACAGGAAAATTTAAAACTTTTTATTAACTCAATATTACAGGCCGAGTGTTCCTATCAATACACTGGATTACATCAGAGTATACATGAATAGTTATTACAGCGGAAATTAAACTTGACGTTGACTGCTCACTTTCCTTGCCTTGAGTCCTCCTGAATCTCGCACCTGTATTTTTGCGGTCCAGCACCTATGGAAGTGGGGACGTCAGTATTCACTGACGCTTAAAGGCTGATCATATAGCAGCGGATCTCCAAACAATATATACAAACATAGTAAGGTATGTCGGTGTAGTTTAAGTGTTCGTGAGTGCAAGAATCCAACAAATGTCAATCAAACTGGAATGCCAATGCACTGTCCACTAAACTGGAACACTAATACACTGTCAACTGAGTTGGGATACTCGTATTCTAATGCCATGTCAACTAAACCAGGATGCTCATATCCTAATGCCATGTCAACTAAACCAGGATGCTCATATTCTAATGCCATGTCAACTAAACCGGATGCTCCTACTCTAATGCCAGCGAGTCTCCGAAAGCAACATGCAGCCCATACTACATGCGACTCCATCTCAAGCCGTTTCTCCATATATCGGGATTGAACCCGCGTTATGAATTCTAATTGTACACAACCTGTTCCTGACAATACTCCATGACTCTGTGAGGTTGCAGAAGAGGTCAAGTCCCCTTATGCAGTCTGCTTATGGTGTCTCCGTTTTCCACTACTACCCGGCATGCCGGACCTCACTCGACCCCAGTATATCGGGCATCGTTCCAAAATCAAACCATAGAGTTTCGCAAGCGCAGGGCAGCGCGAAGCCTACCCTGTGGCACTCTCTGGGGTCTAGCAAACGCAGGACTGCACCATGCATCCTGTGGCACCCCAGCCACGGTATTTCAGGAATTAACAGCGCGAGATACGCAACCCGTGTCCTCAACTTGTGAGACGGCACCGTACGTAACCCTTTGACGGGAAGGTACAACCCAGTACACCACCTAAGATCGGCCCTAAAGAAAGGTATGGTCGTACGGTGCACCCTACTACCAACTCCCCTTCTTTCGGGCAAAAGGTTAAGGGATGATTTTATAAGTCACTATCTTAATGAGGTTATTATCTCTATGCAATCTTGCATAGTTTCCAATCATGGTCCAACTCGTGGTCCCTCGACCCAAGACTCTAATAATAATATTCCTCTCACTCATTCCTACCCCTAACTTGGATTCTACCAACACTCTCGGCCCACGGTCAACCTACATTGGTTAAGACCCGTCGACGCCCGAGGTGAGATCTATCCATTTTACCCTAAGGGGTAGGATGTGGTCTTGATGGTCGATGACCCTTAGGGTACTTGAAGACCCTAAACTAGCTTTTTCTCAAGCTACAACTACTAGCACTTCTCAACCCTTATTGCTATGAATGAAGGGTGCTCATATGCTATGGTCCCATACTAACACTAACTACAACAAGGTAGTTATTCCTACAATTTCCACATGGCTCTTTCTTATTGCTTATCCTATGGCAATTCGATCATGGTATGCAATTGCAAGCATCAACCTACCACCACTAAAACATGGTATATATGACATAACCATCAACTTATAACACTCTTGATTGTGGATGTGTTTTAGCATGCATTTGTAGCGATCCCAGGCATGGATACATATATAACTAATATGAACACATAGCATTCTCAAGCATGTATACACATCACTAGTATGAACATACAACATTCTCAAGCATATGTATATACTTCTACATCATCCCTAAAATATGGTAAGTAATTTTACATCAATCCAACAATCATTCTAAGCATATGTATCATTCCTAATATGATAGATATTTTTAGAATAAATCCTACAACATGTAAAGCATGAATATGGCTTCTAATATTTTTAGAAGTGATCCTACAACATGTAAAGCATAAACATGGCTTCTAATTATTTTCAGAAGTAATCCTACAACAATTGAAGCATAAACATAGCTTCTAAATATTTTTAGGAATGATCCTACAACATGTATAGCATGAAAATAGCTTCTAAATAGTTGTAGGGATAATCCTACAACATGTAGAACATAAACATGGCTTCTAATTATTTTTAGAAGTAATCCTACAACAATTGAAGCATAAACATAGCTTCTAAATATTTTTAGGAATGATCCTACAACATGTAAAGCATAAACATGGCTTCTAATTATTTTCAGAAGTAATCCTACAACAATTGAAGCATAAACATAGCTTCTAAATATTTTTAGGAATGATCCTACAACATGTATAGCATGAAAATAGCTTCTAAATAGTTGTAGGGATAATCCTACAACATGTAGAACATAAACATGGCTTCTAATTATTTTTAGAAGTAATCCTACAACAATTGAAGCATAAACATAGCTTCTAAATATTTTTTAGGAATGATCCTACAACATGTATAGCATGAAAATAGCTTCTAAATAATTTTAGGGATAATCCTACAACATGTAAAGCATGAAAATAGCTTCTAAATATTTTTAGGAATAATCCTACAACATGTAGAACATAAACATGGCTTCTAATTATCTTTAGAAGTAATCCTACAACAATTTGAAGCATAAACATAGCTTCTAAATATTTTTAGGAATAATCCTACAACATGTAAAGCATGAAAATAGCTTCTAAATAATTTTAGGGATAATCCTACAACATGTAGAACATAAACATGGCTTCTAATTATCTTTATTAAAAACATGCATATCTACTACTACTACTATAAGTATCAACTAAAATTTATCATAAACATCTACAATTTAAATTACTACAAAAGAGATCTTTATTAACTAGTGGGCATAAAGAGATCCTTTTTACAACTAACTAGTGGTTTAAATAAAAGAGAAGATCTTTTTATTAGTTACAACTAGTGGTTAAATAAAAGAGAAAATCTTTTTATTAGCTATAACTAGTGGTTAAACAAAAAGGGAAGATCTTTTTATTAGTTACAACTAGTGGTTAAATAAAAGAGAAAATCTTTTTATTAGCTATAACTAGTGGTTAAACAAAAAGAGAAGATCTTTTTATTAGTTATTCTACAACTAGTGATTTAGTTAGTTTCTTTTTCTTTTCATACTTTAAGATTAAGACTAAATAATAATACAACAAATAGAACACATACGTTCTCAAAGTTCAATCATAGGTCCTACAACCTTACATGGTTGTAAACAATATTCATATGCCATATGTATGGTTCATAATCAAGTCCTACAACCTTACATGGTTGTATGCAAAGAGTTTATGTGCATGTGTTCCTTTAGTCCAAGTAGTTTACTTTTTATCATACAACAACAAACAAAAGAACCATTTTTAGATGATTCCTACTACACATACAACATAATAACCATACCAAAAAGAAAGGTAAACAAGAAGGTAAGAAGAAGAAGAGCATCAAAAACCATCATTCAATAAACAAACAAACAACAAACAAACATACAAACCATATGAGAACCCCCCACCTTGTTTCTTTCTTGATGGAAGACTAGGCTACTTTCCTTCTTTCTCCTAGGACTTCTAGCAACCTACAATTAAAACTCTCAAGTTAGAACCCTTATTCTTTTCCTTACTCTTTTTTTTTCTTTGATGTTTCTAAAGTAAGATGATGGAGAATGAAGGGGGTATTTATAGGAGGGAAGGAGGGTGGAGATTTAAATTGTGCATCTACACAATTTTACAAGGGCCCTCCCACCTTTTTGGGGCCGGCCATGCTTAGGAGGAGGGGGAGAGTGGGGGAGGTGTTATGTGGGGAGGAGGTTGATGTGGGGGAAGAAATTTTCTAGAAGGATTCTTAACCCTCTTATGTCTTGTAACCCTAGGTTTAGTACCTAATAATCCCTAATTATCTATTGGGTTGTCATGGCTAAAAGAATCACAATGGTGAAGAAAAATATAAAATAATCAAGTAGTCGAACGCTAATAAAATAATATTATTAATAGTCGATCGGGATATTACAATACTCCCTCCTTAGAATAGTTCTGTCCTCAGAACTGCACTAAGTGGGGCGAGGAGAAACAATAATACTCAAAACAACTCGGGAAAAGAGAGCTTCATCTGGCTTTCTGTCTCCCAAGTGGCTTCTCCCACGAGTTGGTTCCTCCAGAGAACCTTGACCATTGGAATAATCTTGTTTCTTAGTACTTTATCCTGACGATCGATGATCTTCACCGGCCGCTCCTTATATGCAAGGTCCACTTGTAGATCTTCAGGGACATCTGGCAGCTGGTGACTTGGATCTGGCACATATTTCTTCAGCATTGAAACGTGGAATACATCATGTACCTGGGACAATTCGGCTGGTAGCTCTAGTTTGTATGCCGTCTTCCCGATCCTTTTCAAAATTTGGTAGGGTCCAATATATCTTGGTGCTAGCTTGCCGCCTCTTCCGAATCTGACCACTCCCCTTGTAGGTGAGACCTTCAGGAATACCGAATCGCCTTCCTCGAATTCTAGGTCTCGCCGGCGGTTGTCAGCATAGCTCTTCTGTCTTGTTTGTGCTGCTCGCATCCTTTCCCTGATTAGCTCGATCTTTTCGGACGTTTGTTGCACTATTTCAGGTCCGAACATTTGTCTTTCACCCACTTCAAACCAGCACACTGGGGTCCTGCATCTCCTTCCATACAATGCTTCATATGGAGCCATCCCAATACTTGCTTGGTAGCTGTTATTATACGCAAACTCTACCAATGCTAAGTGTCGTTCCCAACTTCCCCCGAAGTCCATTATGCACGCTCTCAGCATGTCCTCGAGAATTCTGTTAACTCTCTCTGTCTACCCATCCGTTTGTGGGTGAAAAGCTGTGCTAAAATCTAGTCTTGTTCCCAAGGCCTCTTGCAGACTTTGCCAAAATCGGGACGTAAACCTGGCATCCCGGTCGGAAACGATTGACACTGGCACCCCATGTAGCTTCACAACGCTTTCTATGTAGACTTCGGCCAGCTTTTCTACCGACCAAGTTGTCTTTACTGGGAGAAAATGTGCGGATTTTGTCAAGCGGTCCACTATTACCCAAATTGAGTCGTTCCCTTTTGAACTTCTGGGTAGCCCCGTGATGAAGTCCATGCTGATGTTCTCCCATTTCCATTCTGGAATGGGTAGGGGCTGTAGCAAACCTCCTGGTCTCTGGTTCTCCGCCTTGACTTTCTGACATGTAAGGCATTTGGCCACAAATTCTGCCACATCTCGTTTCATTCCAGCCCACCAAAAGTGTTGTTTTATATCCTTATACATCTTTGTGCTTCCTGGGTGGACTGTGAGTAAGGTGGAGTGTGCTTCCTTCATGATTTCTTCTCGTAACTCGTCGATTTTTGGCACACACAACCTGCTCCCAAGCCAAAGCGTCCCTTCCTTTATACTGAACTCTGGGGTTTTTCCTTCGTTGACTAGCATTTTTTGTGCTTCAATCTCTGCATTACCCCATTGAGCCTTCTTGACTTGGTCATTCAGACTCGGATGTAGCTCTAGATTGGCTAAAATGGCGCTCAAATCTTCAACAACTAGTTCAATGCCGGCTTGTCTGATCTCATCTTGTAGCTCTCGTCTCATCACGGTGAGCATGGTTACAATTCGTTTTCTGCTGAGCGCATCGGCCACGACATTTGCTTTTCCTGGGTGATATAGAATTTCTGGTCTTATGTCTTCCAGAACCTCCAACCATCGCCTTTGCCTGAGATTCAGATCCTTTTGTTGGTAGATATACTTCAGGCTTTTATGGTCGGTAAACATTTCCACCTTCGATCCATAGACATAGTGCCGCCACAATTTTAGAGCAAAGATTATTGCAGCCAATTCCAAGTCATGTGTCGGGTAATTTTTCTCGTGTGGTCGAAGTTGCCTTGATCCGTATGCTATGACTCTTCCCTCTTGCATCAGAACACAGCCGAACCCCAAAAGCGAAGCATCACTGAAGATTACGTATCCCTTGTCTGGTTGAGGTAGAACCAAAACTAGTGCGGTAATCAGTCTATTCTTCAGCTCTTGGAAACTACCTTCACACTTCTCAGCCCAATCAAAACTTACGTTCTTCTTGGTCAGGGCAGTAAGTGGCACGGCAATTCTGGCATAGTTCTGGATGAACTTCCTGTAGTACCCAGTCATGCCTAAGAAGCTTCTGACCTCCTTCACAGTTCTCGGCTGAGGCCAATCTTTTACTGCTTCTATCTTCTGCGGGTCTGTAGCCACTCCCTCCTTAGAAAGGACATGGCCCAAGAAGGCCACTTCTGACTTCCAGAATTCACATTTCGTCAGCTTGGCGTATAGCTGGTGCTCTCGTAGCTTGGCCAATACTGCAGTTAGATGCTCAGCATGGTCCTTTTCTGTTTTTGAATATACCAGGATGTCGTCTAGGAAAACAACTACGAAGGAATCGATGAATGGTCGCAAGATGCGGTTCATCATGTCCATGAAGATTGCTGGAGCGTTTGTCACTCCGAATGGCATCACTAAAAACTCGTAGTGACCGTGCCGGGTCCGGAACGCAGTCTTGGGTATATCTTCTTCTCTGACCCGAACTTGATGGTAGCCTGAACGCAGGTCTATCTTTGAGAATACAGCCGCTCCCTGAAGCTGATCAAACAGGTCATCGATCCTGGGAATGGGGTACTGATTCCGAATCGTCACCTTGTTCAATTCCCGATAATCGATGCACATTCTCGAGGTTCCATCCTTCTTCTTTACTAGGAGCACGGGTGCTCCCCAGGGTGAAGCACTTGGCCTGATGAATCCTCTTTGCAGCAGTTCTTCAATTTGCTCCTTTACTTCCTTTTGCTCTACTGGTGCCATTCGATAGGGTGTCTTTGACACTGGTGCGCTGCCCGGCTGGATAGTAATGCTGAATTCCACATCCCTGTGTGGTGGGAGTCCAGGTAATTCTTCCAAAAATACGCGGGGAAATTTTCGTACGATTGGTATCGCCTTGACTTCACTTGGCACTGGTATCTTAGTCGTAGCTGCGAGAATTCCCTCGTTCTGTTTCTTCCTTCCTTGGAACACAAGCTCCCGTCCTCCGGATGGGGTAATGGTGACCCTCTTCTCCTTGCAATCGATGCTAGCATTATGCTTGGACATCCAGTCCATCCCGATAATCACGTCCGTCCCTACAAAGCCCAACTATAGCAAGTCTATACTCAGGGTCTCTCTGTCGATCCTGAGATTGCATCCCTGGTAGCATGAACTTGCGGGGAGAGTTGCTCCGGACGGGGTACCTACTAGCAAAACTGATTCCGGAATTGCCTCCTGGGTGCGTTTCAACTTCTTAGAGAATGCTCCAGACACAAAGGAATGGGATGACCCACTATCAAATAAAACAGTTGCCTGGATTTCATTTATATTAATCCAACCTGTTTACAAAAGCGGTTACATCAATACTAACTTATGCCAAAATATTCAAAATACTACAAAAGCTTAGTCATACTCCTTCACCTACCGGTGATAACTCCCTCGTCTTCATTGGCGTCTTCTTCTGTGAGCGCAAATACTTTCCCCTGGCGGTTTATCCCCTTCTTGTTTGCCCTGGGAGCCGGCCCTCCATAGCCCCTTTGAAGTTGGGGACAGTTTGGCCGGATATGACCGACCTCCCCGCAATTGTAACAGGAGCGGGCACCATTCAGAGGGTTCCCATTCTTGGGGCATTGGCTCTTGAAATGCCCTGGTTCGCCACATGTGAAACAGCTCCCTGGCTTGATGTTGCTGGCGTTGCTAACCCTCTTCTGAAATTTTTGGTTCCCACCCTGGCTTCGGAATCCTGACGCTGGTGCAGGCCTTTTTCCCTTGTTCCACCCTCCAGTGTTTCCTTGCAGTTCTGGCCCCTTATTCATGTCCAATTCCGTCGTAGCTGCTCGACGGACTAGCTTCTCGAACCTCCGGATGCAAAGCGGTATCATCTTGGTCCTAAGTGCGGGCCTGAGCCCCTGCTCAAACCTCTTGGTCTTTTTGACTTCATCTTGTACCATTTCCGGAGCATAGCGGGAAAGCTGGGTGAACTTGGTCTCATATTCTCGGACCGTCATGTTTCCCTGCTTCAGGTTGTGGAACTCCATGGCTTTTTCCTCCTGCACGTCTAGTGGGAAATAGTGTTGTCTGAATTCTGCCAGAAAATCCTCCCAGGTAATGGGCCCTTCGCCCATGCCTCTCTTTACTGATTGCCACCAGACTCCGGCATCTTTTTCTAGCAAAACGCTGGCTAACCTGACCTTGCTATCTTCTGGCGTCAGCATCACCTCAAACACTGTCTCGACTTGACGAATCCAGTCGTCAGCCGCTGTCGGGTCTGCCTTGCCTTCAAAAACAGGCGGCCTCATCCTTCGGAATGATTCGACCATTTTGACAGGGTCGGTAGCTGCTACTCCCCGATTACCTCCGGGTGCTCCTGGATGTTGCACATTGTTTCGGCTCGCTTCTGCGAGGTCACCCAAGGCCTGGTACATACGAGCAAATTCCGTCTCCAAATCAAGGCCTGTGCCATTGCCTCCACTGCCCTCGCCTTCCAGATTGTCGGTCCTACCACTCCTGGTCCTGCGTGACATCTGGTAGAAGAGAGTAACGGAATACACAGGGCACCATATTTGTTATAAAAACAGTAATAATAACATCCATCCAATTTAACATGCACATAAGATTTGCAGAAATCATAGAGCTAACTTCATTATATCATTTCCCCAGGTCTTACATAGTCATTACCTTCCTTACATTTATATCTCACAGTAGGAAGCAAAATATCCAAAACAACAAAATAGCCTAGGGCACCTAACTACCTAATCAGTACTACTAGAGGTCCCGTCCCCTTCACCAGGTGGTGCCAACAGTGCGAGTAGCTGTGAAACCTGTGCCTGCAGCTCCGCGCATCTGCGCTCCAAGCGCGCAAATTGCACACGGTGGGTGTGCTTCAGGATTACTAGCTTGCGGTCTGCCCTTGCCCTTGCCCTCCTCAACTCAGCTATTTCCTTCTCATTGTTGAGGACTGCGAACTCACAGGAGTCCATCCTGTTTTCCAGGCAGACATGGCACCATCCCCATGTTTCCAGATCCTGAAAGACCTGGTCGAAAGCTTGCTGTATTGGGTTAGGTGGGGGAGGTGGTGGCGGTGGTGGTGCTGGGTTCTGGCCATTGGCAGGGGCACCCCCTGCTGCGGCAGCTGCGGCGCCTCCATTGGCCAATCCTACTCCAATCGGTGACTCGTCCCCATCTGTGAGGGGTTCCAAGTCCGAGCCCACCTCAATTGCAACTCCGTGTATCACTCCATTCCCTGGGGGAACTGCTCCGTTTGACATCCTGTATGGAGTGGATACGGAAATTAGCATAGATATAGAACATCATAATACATAAGTTGAAGGAACAACAATATGAATTATAATTGTCCACAACTAGCTAAAAGGAAGCCTAACCCCTACAAGGTACCTAAGTGTATTTTCCTTCTATGTTTGGACTATAAATTGAAGTCGGCTCTGATACCACTCTGTAGCGCCCCGATTTCCATATACTGGGAAACCGAGACACGAGCCAAGACCTTTCCTTCAATAAGTCACAAAACACAGAAAACAGGAAAATTTAAAACTTTTTATTAACTCAATATTACAGGCCGAGTGTTCCTATCAATACACTGGATTACATCAGAGTATACATGAATAGTTATTACAGCGGAAATTAAACTTGACGTTGACTGCTCACTTTCCTTGCCTTGAGTCCTCCTGAATCTCGCACCTGTATTTTTGCGGTCCAGCACCTATGGAAGTGGGGACGTCAGTATTCACTGACGCTTAAAGGCTGATCATATAGCAGCGGATCTCCAAACAATATATACAAACATAGTAAGGTATGTCGGTGTAGTTTAAGTGTTCGTGAGTGCAAGAATCCAACAAATGTCAATCAAACTGGAATGCCAATGCACTGTCCACTAAACTGGAACACTAATACACTGTCAGCTGAGTTGGGATACTCGTATTCTAATGCCATGTCAACTAAACCAGGATGCTCATATCCTAATGCCATGTCAACTAAACCAGGATGCTCATATTCTAATGCCATGTCAACTAAACCGGATGCTCCTACTCTAATGCCAGCGAGTCTCCGAAAGCAACATGCAGCCCATACTACATGCGACTCCATCTCAAGCCGTTTCTCCATATATCGGGATTGAACCCGCGTTATGAATTCTAATTGTACACAACCTGTTCCTGACAATACTCCATGACTCTGTGAGGTTGCAGAAGAGGTCAAGTCCCCTTATGCAGTCTGCTTATGGTGTCTCCGTTTTCCACTACTACCCGGCATGCCGGACCTCACTCGACCCCAGTATATCGGGCATCGTTCCAAAATCAAACCATAGAGTTTCGCAAGCGCAGGGCAGCGCGAAGCCTACCCTGTGGCACTCTCTGGGGTCTAGCAAACGCAGGACTGCACCATGCATCCTGTGGCACCCCAGCCACGGTATTTCAGGAATTAACAGCGCGAGATACGCAACCCGTGTCCTCAACTTGTGAGACGGCACCGTACGTATCCCTTTGACGGGAAGGTACAACCCAGTACACCACCTAAGATCGGCCCTAAAGAAAGGTATGGTCGTACGGTGCACCCTACTACCAACTCCCCTTCTTTCGGGCAAAAGGTTAAGGGATGATTTTATAAGTAACTATCTTAATGAGGTTATTATCTCTATGCAATCTTGCATAGTTTCCAATCATGGTCCAACTCGTGGTCCCTCGACCCAAGACTCTAATAATAATATTCCTCTCACTCATTCCTACCCCTAACTTGGATTCTACCAACACTCTCGGCCCACGGTCAACCTACATTGGTTAAGACCCGTCGACGCCCGAGGTGAGATCTATCCATTTTACCCTAAGGGGTAGGATGTGGTCTTGATGGTCGATGACCCTTAGGGTACTTGAAGACCCTAAACTAGCTTTTTCTCAAGCTACAACTACTAGCACTTCTCAACCCTTATTGCTATGAATGAAGGGTGCTCATATGCTATGGTCCCATACTAACACTAACTACAACAAGGTAGTTATTCCTACAATTTCCACATGGCTCTTTCTTATTGCTTATCCTATGGCAATTCGATCATGGTATGCAATTGCAAGCATCAACCTACCACCACTAAAACATGGTATATATGACATAACCATCAACTTATAACACTCTTGATTGTGGATGTGTTTTAGCATGCATTTGTAGCGATCCCAAGCATGGATACATATATAACTAATATGAACACATAGCATTCTCAAGCATGTATACACATCACTAGTATGAACATACAACATTCTCAAGCATATGTATATACTTCTACATCATCCCTAAAATATGGTAAGTAATTTTACATCAATCCAACAATCATTCTAAGCATATGTATCATTCCTAATATGATAGATATTTTTAGAATAAATCCTACAACATGTAAAGCATGAATATGGCTTCTAATATTTTTAGAAGTGATCCTACAACATGTAAAGCATAAACATGGCTTCTAATTATTTTCAGAAGTAATCCTACAACAATTGAAGCATAAACATAGCTTCTAAATATTTTTAGGAATGATCCTACAACATGTATAGCATGAAAATAGCTTCTAAATAGTTGTAGGGATAATCCTACAACATGTAGAACATAAACATGGCTTCTAATTATTTTTAGAAGTAATCCTACAACAATTGAAGCATAAACATAGCTTCTAAATATTTTTAGGAATGATCCTACAACATGTAAAGCATAAACATGGCTTCTAATTATTTTCAGAAGTAATCCTACAACAATTGAAGCATAAACATAGCTTCTAAATATTTTTAGGAATGATCCTACAACATGTATAGCATGAAAATAGCTTCTAAATAGTTGTAGGGATAATCCTACAACATGTAGAACATAAACATGGCTTCTAATTATTTTTAGAAGTAATCCTACAACAATTGAAGCATAAACATAGCTTCTAAATATTTTTTAGGAATGATCCTACAACATGTATAGCATGAAAATAGCTTCTAAATAATTTTAGGGATAATCCTACAACATGTAAAGCATGAAAATAGCTTCTAAATATTTTTAGGAATAATCCTACAACATGTAGAACATAAACATGGCTTCTAATTATCTATAGAAGTAATCCTACAACAATTTGAAGCATAAACATAGCTTCTAAATATTTTTAGGAATAATCCTACAACATGTAAAGCATGAAAATAGCTTCTAAATAATTTTAGGGATAATCCTACAACATGTAGAACATAAACATGGCTTCTAAATATCTTTATTAAAAACATGCATATCTACTACTACTACTATAAGTATCAACTAAAATTTATCATAAACATCTACAATTTAAATTACTACAAAAGAGATCTTTATTAACTAGTGGGCATAAAGAGATCCTTTTTACAACTAACTAGTGGTTTAAATAAAAGAGAAGATCTTTTTATTAGTTACAACTAGTGGTTAAATAAAAGAGAAAATCTTTTAATTAGCTATAACTAGTGGTTAAACAAAAAGGGAAGATCTTTTTATTAGTTACAACTAGTGGTTAAATAAAAGAGAAAATCTTTTTATTAGCTATAACTAGTGGTTAAACAAAAAGAGAAGATCTTTTTATTAGTTATTCTACAACTAGTGATTTAGTTAGTTTCTTTTTCTTTTCATACTTTAAGATTAAGACTAAATAATAATACAACAAATAGAACACATACGTTCTCAAAGTTCAATCATAGGTCCTACAACCTTACATGGTTGTAAACAATATTCATATGCCATATGTATGGTTCATAATCAAGTCCTACAACCTTACATGGTTGTATGCAAAGAGTTTATGTGCATGTGTTCCTTTAGTCCAAGTAGTTTACTTTTTATCATACAACAACAAACAAAAGAACCATTTTTAGATGATTCCTACTACACATACAACATAATAACCATACCAAAAAGAAAGGTAAACAAGAAGGTAAGAAGAAGAAGAGCATCAAAAACCATCATTCAATAAACAAACAAACAACAAACAAACATACAAACCATATGAGAACCCCCCACCTTGTTTCTTTCTTGATGGAAGACTAGGCTACTTTCCTTCTTTCTCCTAGGACTTCTAGCAACCTACAATTAAAACTCTCAAGTTAGAACCCTCATTCTTTTCCTTACTCTTTTTTTTTCTTTGATGTTTCTAAAGTAAGATGATGGAGAATGAAGGGGGTATTTATAGGAGGGAAGGAGGGTGGAGATTTAAATTGTGCATCTACACAATTTTACAAGGGCCCTCCCACCTTTTTGGGGCCGGCCATGCTTAGGAGGAGGGGGAGAGTGGGGGAGGTGTTATGTGGGGAGGAGGTTGATGTGGGGGAAGAAATTTTCTAGAAGGATTCTTAACCCTCTTATGTCTTGTAACCCTAGGTTTAGTACCTAATAATCCCTAATTATCTATTGGGTTGTCATGGCTAAAAGAATCACAATGGAGAAGAAAAATATAAAATAATCAAGTAGTCGAACGCTAATAAAATAATATTATTAATAGTCGATCGGGATATTACAGTATTTTACCGGACCGCAGTCCGTACGACCCGTTCGTATCCACTAGCATATACCTGGATCCCATTTAACCGCTGTGACGAACTTAAAGATATACCGCAGTATACCTATAGCATCTTATTTTATCGGACCGCAGTCCGTACAACCCGTTCGTGTCCACTTGCATATACCTGGATCCCAATTAACACCCGTGACGAACTTAAAGATATACCGCAGTATACCTATAGCATCGTATTTTACCGGACCGCAGTCCGTACGACCCGTTCGTGTCCACTAGCATATACCTGGATCACATTTAACAGCCGTGACGAACTTAAAGATATACCGCAGTATACCTATAACATCGTATTTTACCGGACCGTAGTCCGTACGACCCGTTCGTGTCCACTAGCATATACCTGGATCCTAATTAACAGCCAAGACGAACTTAATGATATACCGCAGTATACCTATAGCATCGTATTTTACCGGACCGCAGTCCGTACGACCCGTTCGTATCCACTAGCATATACCTGGATCCCATTTAACTGCTGTGACGAACTTAAAGATATACCGCAGTATACCTATAGCATCTTATTTTATCGGACCGCAGTCCGTACAACCCGTTCGTGTCCACTTGCATATACCTGGATCCCAATTAACACCCGTGACGAACTTAAAGATATACCGCAGTATACCTATAGCATCGTATTTTACCGGACCGCAGTCCGTACGAACCGTTCGTGTCCACTAGCATATACCTGGATCCCATTTAACAGCCGTGACGAACTTAAAGATATACCGCAGTATACCTATAACATCGTATTTTACCGGACCGTAGTCCGTACGACCCGTTCGTGTCCACTAGCATATACCTGGATCCTAATTAACAGCCAAGACGAACTTAATGATATACCGCAGTATACCTATAGCATCGTATTTTACCGGACCGCAGTCCGTACGACCCGTTCATGTCCACTAGCATATACATGGATCCCATTTAACAGCCATGACGAACTTAAAGATATACCCCAGTATACCTATAACATCGTATTTTACCGGACCGCAGTCCGTACGACCTGTTCGTGTCCACTAGCATATACCTGGATCCCAATTAACAGCCTTGACGAACTTAAAGATATACCGCAGTATACCTATAGCATTGTATTTTACCGGACCGCAGTCCGTACGACCCGTTCGTGTCCACTAGCATATACATGGATCCCATTTAACAGCCATGACGAACTTAAAGATATACCCCAGTACACTTATAGCATCGTATTTTACCGGACCGCAGTCCGTACGACCCGTTCGTGTCCACTAGCATATACCTGGATCCCATTTAACAGTCGTGACGAACCTAAAGATATACCGCAGTATACCTATGGCATCGTATTTTACCGGACCGCAGTCCGTACTACCCATTCGTGTCCATTAGCATATATATGGATCCCATTTAACAGCCGTGACGAACTTAAAGATATACCGCAGTATACCTATAGCATCGTATTTTACCGGACCGCAGTCCGTACGACCCGTTCGTGTCCACTAGCATATACCTGGATCCCATTTAAAAGCCGTGACGAACTTAAAGATATACCGCAGTATACCTATGGCATCTTATTTCACCGGACCGCAGTCCGTACGACCCGTTCGTGTCCACTAGCATATACATGGATCCCATTTAACAGCCGTGACGAACTTAAAGATATACCGCAGTATACCTATAGCATCGTATTTTACCGGACCGCAGACCGTACGACCCGTTCGTGTCCACTAGCATCTACCTGGATCCCATTTAACAGCCGTGACGAACTTAAAGATATACCGCAGTATACCTAAAACATCGTATTTTACCGGACCGCTGTCCGTACGACCCGTTCGTGTCCACTAGCGTATACATGGATCCCATTTAACAGCCATGACGAACTTAAAGATATACCGCAGTATACCTATAGCATCGTATTTTACCGGACCGCAGTCCGTACGACCCGTTCGTGTCCACTAGCATATACCTGGATCCCATTTAACAGCCGTGACGAACGTAAAGATATACCGCAGTATACCTATAGCATCGTATTTCACCGGACCTCTGTCCGTACGACCCGTTCGTGTCCACTATCATATACCTGGATCCCATTTAACAGCCGTGACGAACCTAAAGATATACCGCAGTATACCTATCGCATCGTATTTTACCGGACCGCAGTCCGTACGACCCGTTCGTGTCCACTAGCATATACAAGGATCCCATTTAACAGCCATGACGAACTTAAAGATATACCCCAGTACACTTATAGCATCGTATTTTACCGGACCGCAGTCCGTACGACCCGTTCGTGTCCACTAGCATATACCTGGATCCCATTTAACAGCCGTGACGAACCTAAAGATATACCACAGTATACCTATAGCATCATATTTTACCGGACCGCAGTCCGTACGACCCGTTCGTGTCCACTAGCATATACCTGGATCACATTTAAAAGCCGTGACGAACTTAAAGATATACCGCAGTATACCTATAGCATCGTATTTCACCGGACCGCAGTCCGTACGACCCGTTCGTGTCCACTAGCATATACCTGGATCCCATTTAAAAGCCGTGACGAACTTAAAGATATACCGCAGTATACCTATAGCATCATATTTCACCGGACCGCAGTCCGTACGACCCGTTCGTGTCCACTAGCATATACATGGATCCCATTTAACAGCCGTGACGAACTTAAACATATACCGCAGTATACCTAAAACATCGTATTTTACCGGACCGCTGTCCGTACGACCCGTTCGTGTCCACTAGCGTATACATGGATCCCATTTAACAGCCGTGACGAACTTAAAGATATACCGCAGTATACCTATAGTATCGTATTTTACCGGACCGCAGTCCGTACGACCCGTTCGTGTCCACTAGCATATACCTGGATCCCATTTAACAGCCGTGACGAACTTAAAGATATACCGCAGTATACCTATAGCATCGTATTTCACCGGACCGCTGTCCGTACGACCCGTTCGTGTCCACTAGCATATACATGGATCCCATTTAACAGCCGTGACGAACTTAAAGATATACCGCAGTATACCTATAGCATCGTATTTTACCGGACCGCAGTCCGTACGACCCGTTCGTGTCCACTATCATATACCTGGATCCCATTTAACAGCCGTGACGAACCTAAAGATATAACGCAGTATACCTATCGCATCGTATTTTACCGGACCGCAGTTCGTACGACCCGTTCGTGTCCACTAGCATATACATGGATTGCATTTAACAGCCGTGACGAACTTAAAGATATACCCCAGTACACTTATAGCATCGTATTTTATCAGACCGCAGTCCGTACGACCCGTTCGTGTCGACT
>CM030364.1:170347213-170378558 GCA_017893485.1 Hemerocallis citrina
AAAACCAATTAGGGCTCAAAATATCCAAACCAATCACAAGTAATAATAATACTAATCCTAATGTCACTTAGGTGTTTTCTTGAACGTCTAGCTTGCACACGTGCGATACACGTATTATTCGAATTCCTACAGAATTTCATCTCCATAAAATTACTAAAAATCACCCCATAAAATTCTAACGGTTCAACTACAATTTCTACTATGATTATGGAGATAATTCTCATATATTTACTTCCCTTTCATAAACCCAAAAACCTAATTTATAAGCAACTTGCAAAATCTTCAATAATTTGCTAATTTCTTGCCTATATAATACTCAACACCTCCTAATCTCCCTACTACAATATTTCTATTCATTAGAAATTAAAAGCACTTAATTCAATACAAATAAAATAAAAATAGGGTATACCTTCCCGTTACTTTTTCTCCAAATTGAAGCCACCATGAGGAAGAGAACCCTCCAAATAGTCAAACCCTACAATTAATTGAAAAAAGATTGAAAACTTGATAGGGTTGAAGAAGCCTTAGTTGGTAGGGATGTGGGTTTCGACCGAAGGAGGAAAGGGGATGGGCTTGCGGTCTGACGAAACGAAAGGGAAGAGAAAGAAGAAAAGAATGGAAAAATAAATCTTAGCCCCATCTAGACTCTTTTATTATTTATATGCCCCCTAAAACTCTTCTTTTCATACTAAAACCCAATAAAACCCACTCCACCCGATAAATAAATAAATAAATAAAATATATATATATATAATAAGATTGCACATTTATGCATATTAATAACAATAATAATATCTAATAACAATAAAAGAATCACAACTGATTATTTTAAAATGATAAAATAGGAGGGTGTAACAAGTCAGCAGGTTAGCTTTTATTGTTTCTAGAATAATTCATATATCATATGTTTGTTTCCACACCAAAATTAGCAACAACAAATATATTGAACATATTAAATCTTTTACCAAATACAAATTTCATTATTAAGCGGCTATCACTATATACAAAGCTATGGATTCTTTAAAGGTTAGTGGATTATTTGCTCAATGTTTCATGATATATAGAGGACGGTGTTGGATTTTTTGGATCGGAAACACGTAGAGAATCAAGAAAAATGCTCAAGAATTTACCCAAATAATATTATTGGTCATTGAAGGGATTTAGAAATAAATAATCCTGTAATGAAAAGAAAAGGATTTCGATGGCTCATTTGAAAGTTGGAAGTCCAATATGGACTTGTATCAATTTTCACATTTAGGATGGAAAAGAAAAGCATGTTTCTCAGTTGATTTTGTAGCAACATGGGTAGCTACTGAAAATATAACAGAGAAAGGTGCATATGGAATTGACTTGGAGTTAGTTTTGGGCGAATATTTTTTCAAAATGACCTATTTTTCAAAAATAAATGCCAAACCAACCCACTTTCGAAACTAATTACCAAACTTAATCAGTTACTATTTCAAACAGCGAATTATTTGATAATAAGCTCGCGGTATGAAACAACCAGTTTAGTTATTGGAATTTCACACACACTAGGAGAAATCACGCCAAGTCTCAAAACACTAAAGCCAAACTCGCTTATTTCAAACAACGACCTTATTTGAACTAGACTTACGGTTTGAAACAGCGAGTTGTTCAATTAGGGTCACTGTTTGAAACAACAAATTTAGCTATAGAAATTTCTCCAACACTTGGAGAAATCTCGTCAAGTCTCAAAGCACTGAAGTTAAACTCTCTGTTTCGAACAAAGACTCTAATTGAACTAGACTCGCTGTTTGAAACAACAAGTGGGATAGTTTGGTAATAAATTTCAAAAGTGGGATAGTTTGGTATTTATTTTCGAAAAGTAGGTCATTTTGGAAAAAAAACCGTTTTGGGGGGGGGGGGGGGGGGACTTCTTCCTTTGGGGATATTGTAGTGGAAATATATATTATATATATCAAATGAACGATCTAGATTAGATCTGTAAAAGTAAATAAAATAAGATGGACGGTTCAGAACTCATATGGACAGATTTATTTTTGTTTTTATAATAGAAATAAATTTAATAAACAGAGTACAAAATATAAAAAATATTATCCAACGAAAATCTACAAAAAAAATAAATAGATAAATAAATGTGATTATTATTCGCGTCGGTGAGATAGGGCATAAAACAATCACAAGCATTCATTATTTGAGATGAATCGTAACTCATATGCCAACCTATCCAACTCTTCACGGAAGTATGTCAGGCATGTGTTGAGATTGGCCGTCCAAATGAGATTGCCAAACCAATATACACCGAGTGGAGGTAACATGTGCTGGTCCTCGGGGAGATAGACCTAATTGGGTGATTGTCTCTGTACTACAGGCCGACCCACGTGAATACGCTCCCAGCTCTATACTTGTAGCAAGATCATTGGTCCATTAATCTGCACCGAACCAAGACTTTACAAACACAAACTTCTATAGAGGGACGATAACGCGGCACTATCCCAACTGTACTGTCCAACTCGTCCCAGATCGGCAATCAATGGGACGTACATCAAGGAGACAGAATGTCCAGTCGAATTTGGGTACATCACGCCTCCAAATAGTGTAAAAATGTCGGCCCTACAGTAGCACTGAACCTCCTCCTCAGTGGAATCTTCATTCAATCGGTTCTTGAATGTGTCCTTCAACCACTTCAGCCGAATAAATTTTCCATTAACTGCTCCGGTTTCCACTTCGACACCGAGGTACTGTTCTACTAGAAATACCGGGTCGAAGTCCATTGTACCAGTCACTGCCTGTCCATTAACTGGAAGACCGGTGAGTACAGAGACGTCCTGCAGTGTCACTGTCATCTTCCCAACTGGGAGGTGAAAGCGTGTGTTTTAAGCCGCCATCTCTCAAGCAGTGCGGTAAGAAGAGGCCGATCACACTTGATGGAGCTCATTAGTGCAATATCATATAATCCACAGTCCCGTAGGATCTCGTGAATCCGTGGGTGCTTATGTTGTGGATGACCCCCCCTAAATGTACATTCCTTCGATTCACCTCCCACACATCTTTCGAACGATGATGCGACTGAAGAGTAAGGAGTGTAGGGTCGAGGGGACCTGGACCTCTGAGAGGAATATAAGATAATGAAGGGGCTGAGGAAGAAGGACCCGCCTCATTTGGATTAGTTGGGACCTATACAACAATAACATTTACATCAAAAAACAGATATAACATTTTATTGTATGATAATCAATATAATCGAACATAACAATTATAAGCTTACATTAGTACGCTCGGTATCACCACGACGACCACCACATCCACCGCGAGGAGGTGGGCCAAAAGAAGTACGTGGTCCATCGCCGCGAGGAGGTCTACTACTCGATCCTTCCTCCACATTTCCCATCGTGCGTGCCATTTATAATAAAATAGAGTATACTGCAACTAAAAATAATCGTTATTAACTATACCAAAATATATAACCTACATATATCTACATATATCCAATTTTTACCACCAAATTCGACATATATCCAAATTTTAATCCCAATTTTTAACTACATATATCTACATATATATACAACATCAAAAAAGCTAGAGTTTGATAAATATACTACAAGCTTTACCCCCAAATTCGAAGCACTCCGCCGCAAGCTTCACCCCCAAATTCGAAGGACTTCACCGCAATTACCCCCAAATTCGAAGCACCCTCAAATTCGAAGTGGACAATCGAATGAAGATGATAAATGGAAGAATTTCGTGAGTGATACGAAGAAATTTGGCGGGTTAATGGCTGAAATTAGACTTCAAAAATATGGGTTAGGGTTTCGTGTCGAAGAGGAGGAGGAAGATAGAGAATAAGTAAGATCTTATTTCAAGTTTGGTGGTTAAAGACTCAATCGACACTCGTTTTTTGAGAAAAGCGAGTGTGGGGTAAATCCCCTCGCTTTTTGAGAAACCGAGTGTGGGTAGGTGCAAAACTAACCTCAGACTCGCGTTCTGAAAAAGCGATGAGGATTTAGCCAAACTAGTTTTTTTAGAAAGTAAGTAGGTCGTTTTGAAATTTTTTTTTTAAAAAATAGAGCAGTTTGGAAACAATTTCAAAAAGTGGGACAGTTTGGAAAAAATTCTAATTTGTCATGGGGGATTTTTCTTTTTTCTTTTTGGCCTCTCTCGGTGAAGGTGCTAAAAAAGCCAAAAATATATTTATAAGTAAATAATAAAATCAAAAGAAGGTGCTTTGTTTGAATGTTTTCCAAAATGACCCACTTTTTGGAAGTATTTACCAATATGAACCCACTTTCGAAATTATTTACTAAATTGACTCTTAAATACCGAGAGTGTTGTTCTTTGATTTTCTCCAACACTTGGAGTAATTTTGAACTTATAATTTCTACCTAAAATGTATACAACTACATTTGAATTAGACACACTATCTCAGATAGTGAGTGTAGTTGTATACATATTATATTCAAAATTTCTTTAAAAAATGAATACAACTACACTCATTATCTGAAATAGTGAGTCTAGTTCAAATGAACTTTAATCTAAAATAGAGTGTAGTTGTATACATTTCAGATATAAATTGCATGTTCAAAATTTTTCTGAAAAAATAAATACAACTAGATAGTTCAACCAAACTGCTAATTCAGACAGCAGTCCAGTTGTATACATTTCAGGAAGAAATTATATGTCAAAATTTCTCTGGATAAAAGTAGAACTACTCTCGCTATCTAAATTGCGAGTTTATTTGAACTAGAAGATAGCGAGTCGGTTAATTTTGTAAATAGTTTCGAAACTAGGTCAGTTTGATAAATACTTTCACAAAATGGATCATTTTGGACAAAAAACTCAGTTGTACTAGAGCGCGAACGTACTACAAGGCTTTTTTTATTTATTAGATAGATTTACTTTTGTGGTCTATGACCAAAAAGCCTACCCTCTGACCCTATGAAGAGTTTATATTCTAGCAGGTCATTCCCATTTTGCTACAACCTGGGCCTATATTTGTGCATTTAAATCTTTTCACAGCTTAAGCTGCAGGGAATCCTTTGTATAGATTTCAGTCTTAGGCTTAGGAACACAAGTTGTACATTTTCTTCCTATTGTAGTGTTCTGAAAGTTATATTATATTTAAATGATTATTAATTTGATATTCTTGTTTTAGCTTTGAGTAAATTTCACTGTATCAGATCCAGTCTTCACCAGTTTGCAAATAATCTTACAGATATTTTTTTTAATTAATTTATTTATTTATTTATTTTTGTTGATAATTATAGGATTGTACTTAATTGTGGATGATCTTACTGGGTACAAAAGCTTCGTAAACAATTCCTTTTAGGGATTTTTTGATTTTTTTAAAAACCTAGAATACCCCTCATTAGTTAATAATCTTTTTAGAGGGACTTAAATGTATAATTTTCAGAATTTTTTTCATTTTTTAAGATAAGGCCATGGCCACTCACCCACACACTTAGAATATATTTAATTAGGAATTTTTGTGCAAGCATGATTCAAATCCTGATCTCTTAATCACTAGCGAATAGGCTTATCAGTTGACCACACTGACATTTGGAGAAAAATTATTGAAGAAATAGAAAATACTTTTAATAAGCCCATTAATTTTGAAATTCAAAATTACCAAAAACTAGGTATATATTTTTGCAGAACATCCTATGAAATTTACAAGGGTAAAGTGGTCATCTTACGTCAAAAATTAACGGCGTTAACTAGGAGTACATTCGCAACAACTTCGGCCTATAGTAGGGTCATCCGAAAAAGAAAAAAAAAGGTAGATGATATGGGTAAAAGTTACAGCCAATTAAGGTCGCACGATACCCGCACGAATCTCGGTTTTTCTCAGGGCTAAACAGTAATCTTACAAGCAGCCCACATACCCAGTATCTCGGCTAATCCCACAAGGGGGGCTGATTTGTAGCCCAATTAAGGTAGATTGACCACTTAATCATGGCTGGTAATCGAATCCCCCAAAGATAGGAAGATAATAATTGATAAGATCCCTTGATCGAGGTATCTTCTAAATCAGTTAGGGAATCTTCCTATTAACTGCTCCCTCTCAGGCCTTTAGATACAGAACTATCTCCTCCATTACTAGAGAATCAATAATTTTACCAAACAAACCCCAGTTTATACTACTGAGTTATTAGCTTGATCGTTGGTGGGCCTATTGTTGGGAAAACTCCCTGTGTTTCAGACTTTTTTGCTGGTTCCCGGCGGTATCTAAGTTATCCACCACAAACACATCCACCAATATTAGCCTCACATCAGATCTGATCGACGGATAAGATCTATGTTTTTGCTACGCATAAAAAAACTCATTATATGTTGCTCCCACACCAAAAAAAGTATCATCAGAATGGTGTCATATGTAGGAAAGCACAGGCCCTGCCCTCCGGTCAGACTGCACGGTTAGAAGTTTCTTCCGATCATGGCCCCCAAAGCAAAGAATGTGACAGTCCCGAGCAGCCAGGTAGATCAACCTCCTCCTCTGCCACCTTTGTACCCATCCCTCAGTAAGGCGCTAACCCAGAGGTCGCAAAGGCGGCATTCAGAAAACAATTCCGGTCTACCTCTTCTTGAGGGCTGAATTCCTGGCAACACTACTTCTCACTCTGCCAGCAGGAGGGCAGAACCCTCTGCGACAACATGTGGAAGACATCTGTCAACGCATCGAGTATTATCACTCCTGAAGCAGAGGTGCTCGTTCAGATCACCAGAGGAGCCACAAGAGTCATTCCCTATACGGGCAGAAGAACATGGGGAGGCTCTCCCGTAAAGCATCAGGCCCCGAAGGTTAATCGACAAGAAGAATGTCCCATCACAGATCTGAGTCCCAGAACATTAGGAACGAGGTTCTACTAGCTTCCCATGGGGGACCCAGGAGGGACCACCATTCGAGCAACCCTCGCAGTGACCCGGTCCACAACGAGGAGTCATACTGGTCCACCTTATCAGAGAGATTTGAAGACACGGTCCTGAAGCGCCTCTAAGAGATGGAGGACCACCTCATCCGGACAGGTCAAGATGAGAGACAATAAAATAGGGGGTAACCCCCCCCCCCCCCCCCCCCCGTTCGATCTCTGTAAGCCCTATTTTTCATTTTGTGTATTTTGGTGTATTTTTCTTTTCTTGATTATTGTACTCTCTCTTGTATTTTTCTGAACTGTATATTGGAGTTATTTTCAATATATATATTCATTTATTTCATTTTGAGCTCCTTGTGTTGGTTTTTGTTCGTCTTTTGTTTCGTTCTTCGTCAATTATTGTTTTTCTTTCATTTAGTTCTTGTCTTCTTTATTTTTTGCTCTTGGGTGCTTATGGTGGTATTGGTTGCTCAACCTATTCCCAATCATATTGTTTGACCCCTAATAGATTTACCAAAGCCAAATTAAAACAAATCCTATTATTAATCCTATGCAATTAATCCTTATCAATACCCATTAAACAAATTCTACTACTCCTCCTAATTACCCACAACCCAATTACCCATTAACCCTAATCCCCTTCTCTATATATATATCTAATCTGTCTCCCTAAACCCTAACCCTAATACCCTAATCTCTCTCTCTCTCTCTCTCTCTCTCTCTCTCTCTCTCTCTCTCTCTCCCGGCTACCCCTCTCCCCTCCTTTGCTTGCGCCGCAACCCGACGCCAGCCACACCCCGACGCCCCTTGCGCCCAGGCCGACCACCCCTCCCGTCGACCTGCACAACCGACAGTCCCTACCCCCGATCGACTAAACCCCCATAGTCGCCAACCATCACACTCGAGCATCCATCCCACATCACATTTGCCATCTCTCTCTCTTTGGTCTCTCTCTCGCTTACTTAAGAGTTTGCATGTGGGATCGTGCGAGTTGTTCGTGGGTTCGTTGCTTTTGGTTCATTGATTTTCGTTCGTGGGTTTTGCTCGTTACCTGGAATCCATTCCCGTTACTCTTGGTTTTCATCGTTCTTCATCAATAGTTAAGGTAAGTAACTTGTACTCCAATTTCTTTATTTGATACAAGTCAAAAATACCACCTATAGTGTAGTTGGGTCTAGAGACGACTCTTGTTTATGTTATTCTTGATAGATTTTGTCTCTATTGTGAAAACTTGACCATAGTTGCCTCACGACACAATATGGACATGAATTAACTTAGTTTTTACCCGTTCTTGATTTGATCATGTATGTGGGAATTTTGTGAGAAATCGTGATTTGGTTGAGACCCATGTGATGTACTTGGTGTGGACATGCTAGATACCCTAATTCATAATGTTTGGACACTTGGTAGACCCGATTTAATGTTTGGTTGTGTTTTGAACAAGTTTTGTATGATATATATTGAGTTGTCGTTAAAGGGAAAAATTTGTATTTTGTCGATGATCTATTTTGTTTGCTGTTTTGGATTGTCTTGAAGTCAGTAACATAATTTTTGTATAAAACATGAGTTTTAGAGAATTTTGTCTATTTTCAAACCCCTCTGACCTTGCTTGATTTCGTTTTCGTATGTGTGAGTTATGACTGTTTTACTACAGAGATGTCGATCTTTTTCAGATTTCGTTCTTGGTGTTTTTAATGACTAAATCAATTTAATATTTGTACTACACATCTTATTTTGATCCAAGACTTTGGTCAGTATTTCTATATCTACTTAGGGATTACCCAGAATTTTGGTGGATTTTTTTTGTGTTTTATGCGCCGTTTCATGCACATTTATGAAAACTGTACTTGCTGTAATTTACTCGCTGTTCTGTAAAGAATCGTATTTTCACCCTGATTCTTTTTACTGTATGAAAAATATTTGTGACATATTAAAGTTAATATGTTTTGTCTATTTTCATCTTCCTTTGGCGGATTTGGATTTCGTTTCACTGGTTGCGTAATATTATAGTTTTCGTACAGCAGTGTTGAGAATTCCAAATTTGCCAAACTATCGTTAATTGATGTTTTATGATTCTTGATGACTGATATAATTTTACTAAAAAATTTTGAAACTTTATATTTAGATTCTGGACATATAGGGGAATAACCCAGATTTTTCGTGGATTTATTTACTGAGTTTTCATATTGTTTTCCTGCTCTTGAATACGTTTTTCTGATTTCTAGCTGAACCTATTTTCTGTATTCAAATAAGTTTTGAGCTATATTTTTGTGAATTAATATATGACTTATTTATACTTGCTAGATTCGGTTGGAAGTCTACTTTTTAGATGTTTTGACAGATTCAGATTTTCATGTTTGTAACACTGGGAATCACTATTTTACTGTAGTGTAGTCTTGCTGTCCTGAACTTAAGATTTGTTTATTTTATTCTTTTATGAGATATCTTGCATACGTACATGTTTCTCTTGCAACTTGAACTTGTTACATGATCATGACATGATATACTTGATATGTTTTGCATATCTACATGCTTGTTGGACACTAATAATAATAATAACCAAGCCGGGGTTAAGGAAAAGATCTAATAGTGGATAGTATAGAAATGTGTACTCGGAAGAACCTAGTGGTTATTGGAGCTTATTTACATGTGGAGCTTGAAACGGTATAATGACATGTACACACATGACACTGGAGTTTGTTTTGGTTTTGGAGCTTGTTTACATGATACATGATTACATGATACTTGGAGCTTATCCCTGAGTACATTGTCCTGTATGGTCCCCTACAAAATCTAAAGCGAAACTGTTTGTTGTAGAAACCATGTAGTAAAAACGGGGATGCATGAAATGCTACCTAGATAGTAATAACTACATGACTTAAACATGACACTTGAACATAATACATGCCTACTTGATACATGACTACATGATATATGAGATTTGATACTTGATACATGCTACATGATTACATGATTCTTGATACTGGTTACTTGGTACATGACACTTGTTTACTTCACACTCGACACTACTATTATACTTGTTCATATTGCCATGCTATGATTTATATCCTGTTATCATAATGATACCATGCTAGGTTTGTTATTTTGATTTACCTATCCCATGTACTTGTATCTTACATTATAAGTGGCCCGTAACTTGCAATTGATGTGTACTTGTTTTCTTTTTCCTTCTCCTGTAAATTTAATTAATTGCAGATCAGGATGGTCAGGTGCCAAATGGTATTGCCGAGATGATGTATTAGTACTGGATTTTTCTGCTTTATGATTTTTATTAGTATTGTTGCTTGAACTTGAATAAAATATACTTGATTACTTGGATATTTATCTTGTATTTGGGCGATGTGACCCAGGATATTTGACTTGTTCAGAATTTGATTATTTGAGATTATTATATTTGGTTTCAAGTAATTTTTGTTTGTATCTTGTTTCAATTATGCATGCCTGGTTGTATCTGTTGCTTCCGACTCTGAATTATCTTGTGAAATATTGTAAAGATTTCTTGAACAGCTTATGGATGATAAAAATTATTTACTGGGCTTTTGTCTCGTATCCGTATTCCGTATTCTTTTTGGGAAGCGGGGCGTGACAGGATTTTTTGTGGTATCAGAGCACCAGGTTTGGCTAATCTATTAGTTGCCTAATATATAAGACAAGCATGGCTCGAACTGGGATATGCTCAACATTTTACCAACCATGCATACATAAATGAATGTATACCAACTCTAATTCTGGATGCTAATTGTTTTTGGTCTGGTGCAGACTATGGCTCACAGAGGTTCTACTTCTCAGTCGCAGGTTGATCCGATTGAGGTTGTCACTGCTGTGCTTGAGCAGCTGATTAATCAGTAGCAAAACCATAGTGATCTTGTGATGGCTGCTCTTGAAGCAGCTCAGGTTCTGCCTCCTGTTGTGCCTATGCAGAAAAATCTTCCTTCTCGTCCAGGGATAGTTACAGATTTTATAAGGCTGCATCCAGACCGTTTTTCCGGCACTGAAACGCTTTTGGAGACTGAACAGTGGTTGATCCGAACTGAGCACTTGTTGTTAGCGGCTCGTGTTGCCGAGGCTGATCGGGTGGACGTGGTTTCCATCCAGTTGGTGGATTTGGCCCATATCTGGTGGGTGGCCGAGTTTGAGCGACTTGAGAGGCCTATTGGGCTACTTTTACTCGAGGATTCTTGGAGAAATTCTTCCCCATTAGTACTCGAGTTGAGTTGGAACAGCATTTCTTGGCCCTAATACAGGTTAAGTCATCATTCTATTTTGAGATTTGTTACAAAATTATTCATGCAATATTGTAACATAGACTTCCTTGTAACAGGGTTCCAGGTCAATGGATGAGTACGCAGCTGAGTTTACTAGACTTAGCCGCTTCGCTGCCGTTCTTATGGCAACTGATGTGGATAGGGCTCGTAGATTCACAAATGGGTTTGAGCAGGACATCAAGAGGCATATTATCTCTCTTTGCTTGCGTACCTACACTGAGGCTCTTGAGGCAGCTCGAGCTCAGGAGCAGGCTCGTGGTGGGGTGACTCCTTCTCAGCGAACTATTCTCGCTGCTGTTGCTAAGCCTTCTGGTGGGCCTGTTCGGAGGCAGGTTTCCGCCCATCAAGTTAGAGCAGCTCCTTACTCTTCTGCTGGTTCCCAGAGGGGTGGTTTTTGTGGTTTTGGCCGACTTGCTGGGCATGAGCACAAGGATTGCAGGCGGGCCAATCGCTGCTGTTTTGCTTGTGGTGCTCCTAACCACACTTTGCAGGATTGTCCACAGTAGAGGCAACTCTTCCAGTCCGTGGTCCTATCCAGCCAGCAGTTCCAGCTCGTGGTCCAGTTAGGCCACCGCTTCCTCCCCAGCATCAGATTGTCGGTCAGAGGACCACTGTTCCGAGGAGAGGTCAGGCTTTCAACTTGACTGTTGCAGATGATGAGACAGCTGAAGGAGTTGTGGCAGGTATACCTTGTTTCGTTGTTTTGTTTCTCTTTTGTTTTCTATCTTTTGGTATTGCTTTGCTTCTTTATGTTATCTTTCTACATTGTTATTTTTCCCTTACCCTTAATTGTCTATTCTTTCTCCTTGTCTTTGATTCCTTTTAGGTATCATCCTTATTTGCTCTTTTCCTGCCCATATTCTTTTTGATTCTGGGGCAACCCATTCTTTTGTCTCCTCTCGATTTATCGCTCGCCATCAGTTGGAATGCAGCAACATGTCAGAAGCTTGGAACATTGTGACAGGTGGTGGAGTTGTCATATGTTCTCGTAAGTGCAGGCAATGTCCCGTTGTTATTGGGGATGCAAATTTCAAAGCCAACCTGATTATAATTGGTAATTCAGGATTCGTTGTCATTCTTAGTATGGATTGGTTGGGTGAAGCCCATGCCATAATTGATTACTGTACTAAGAAATTTGTCTTCAGAATTCCAGGTCGAGCAGAATTCGAGTTCCATGCCGGGGAGTCTTTCCTTGGCCGAGCAAAGACTGCATTTGAACAGGTGGATTATGCGATGGAATTGCACTCAGGCTGTGAGGCTGCGCCTCTAGTAGTTCGGAATTTCTTGGATGTTTTTCCAGATGAGTTTCTTGGCTTACCCCCTGATAGGGAAGTAGAATTCGGTATTGATGTTCAGCCTGGAACAACGCCGATATCAAAGAGTCCTTACAGGATGGCACCGATTTAGCTGGCAGAGCTTAAGGTTCAGATTCAGTAGTTGCTTTATTTGGGTTTTATTAGACCTAGTGTTTTGCCTTGGGGTGCTCCGGTCCTTTTTGTCGACAAGAAGGATGGTGGTCATCGACTGTGCATGGATTATCGAGAACTGAACAGAGTTACTGTGAAGAATCGGTATCCGCTGCCCAGGATCGATGATTTGTTTGATCAGTTGAGTGGGGCTGTTGTTTTCTCGAAGTTGGATCTTCGTTCTGGGTATCACCAAGTTAAGGTAAAGGATGCAGATATATAGAAGACTGCATTCAGGACTAGATACGGGCATTATGAGTATCTTGTGATGCCGTTCGGGGTTACGAATGCGCCGGCTGTATTCATGAGTCGTATGAACTGGGTTTTCTCTCAGTTCTTGGATAGATTTGTGGTGGTCTTCATTGATGATATTTTGATGTACTCTCGGAATGGAGAAGATCATGCTGAGCATCTTAGAGTGGTTCTGTAGACTTTGAGAGAGAATTAGCTCTATGGAAAACTCAGCAAGTGCGAGTTTTGGCTCGACAGAGTTTCTTCCTTGGGGCACATTATCTCAGGCGAGGGTGTTTCTGTGGATCCGGCCAAGATTGAGGCTATGAAGGATTGGCCTATTCCAAAATCAGTTTTAGAGGTCAGGAGTTTTCTTGGTTTGGCTAGCTATTATCGGAAGTTCGTCCAAGATTTTTCGAAGATAGCAGGATCGTTGACTAAGTTGACTGGGAAGGATCAGAAGTTCTGTTGGTCTGATGAGTGTGATGGAGCTTTTGTTGAGTTGAAGAACAGATTGATGTCAGCGCCTGTGTTGACTATTCCAGATGGTTCAGGCAGATTTGTAATTCACTGCGATGCTTCTGGTAAGGGTCTTGGAGTAGTTTTGATGCAAAAGGTCCAAGTCATTGCGTATGCATCGAGGCAGTTGATGCCGTATGAGAAGAACTATCCTACTCATGACTTGGAGTTAGCGGCAGTGATTCATGCTTTGTAGCTTTGGATACATTATTTACTTGGAGACCGAGTGGAGATCTTTACAGACCATAAAAGTCTCAAGTACGTCTTCACCCAGAAAGAGTTAAACATGAGGCAAAGGCGTTGATTGGAACTTATAGCCGATTACAACATCATTTTGCAATACCATCCTGGTAAAGTAAACTTGGTGCCTGATGCTTTGAGCCGGAGACCAGCAGTTATATTTCTTTCTCAGCAAAGTGATCTCATTTAGTAGATGAGGAGGTTGGAGTTGGATGTTGTGTTGCCGATTTCTGGTCGCAGTTGTTTGACGCTCCAGCTGCAGTCATCTCTTGTTGATCAGATTAACGAGGCGCAGGTTGGTGATGCGCAGCTGCAGGGTTTTCGAGCTAAGGTTAAGTCTAGGTCCAGAATGGACATGGTTATTCACATAGATGGTTCGCTTCGTTTTGGTTCCTGGTTGTGTGTCCCTAAGGGTGAAGTTCGTCAGAGGTTGCTTGAAGAAGCTCATAAATCTTCGTATTCTGTCTATCCTGGCGGTACTAAGATGTATCGGGATTTGAAGCTTCATTTCTGGTGGCATGGTATGAAGAGTGCCGTGGCTCAATTTGTTGCTCAATGTTTGAACTGCCAGCAGGTTAAGGCAAAACATCAGAGGACCCCTGGTCTTCTTCAACCATTTCCTATTCCAGAGTGGAAGTGGAAACATATCACTATGGATTTTGTAACTGCTTTGCCGAGGAGTCCTAAGGGTCATAATGCCATTTGGGTGATTGTTGACCATTTGACGAAGAGTGCTTACTTCATTCCTTTTCGTGTCGGGCAGTCTACTGAGAGCCTAGCTGAGAGGTATATGCAAGAGATTATTAGACTTCATGGGGTTCCACTCAGTATTGTATCTGACAGGGATACGAGATTTAGATCTCAGTTCTGGGAGAGTCTTCAGAACAGTTTGGGGAGTAAATTAAAGTACAGTACAGCTTTTCATCCCCAGACTGATGGACAGTCAGAGCGGACTATTTAGATTCTTGAGGACATGTGTGAGGTCCTGTATGCTTCAGTTTGGTGGATCTTAGGAGGATCATTTGCATCTCGTGGAGTTCTCGTACAAAAACAGCTTTCAAGCCAGTATTAAAGCTGCTCCGTTCGAGGCACTCTATGGGCGGAAGTGCAGATCGCCAGTGTGCTGGGATGCATTGGTGAGAGGAAGTTGTTGGGTCCGGAGTTGATCACGAGGATAGTGGATATTGTGGTTCAGATCAGGAAACATTTGCAGGCAGCTCAGGATAGGCAGAAACGATGAGCTGATGTCCATCGGAGAGCTTTGGAGTTTGGTGTTGGTGACCATGTTTTCCTTAAGGTATTGCCGTGGAGTGGTGTCATTCGGTTCCGTGGTGGGGGCAAGCTTAGCCCGAAGTTTATTGGACCGTTTGAGATTTTGGAGCGAGTAGGCAAGGTGGCCTATCATCTTGCATTGCCTCCAGCTTTATCAGGAGTGCACGATGTTTTTCATGTCTCGCAACTCAGGAGATATATCCGAGATGAGAGCCACGTAATCGACTATTCTGAGTTGACTGTTCGGCTGGATTTGACTTGTGAGATTCTACCAGTTGTTATTGTGGATTGGCAGGAGAAAGTTCTTAAGAACAAGGTCATCAAGTTGGTTCGTGTTACTTGGAATCCTCACTCGCCTAGTGAGTCGTCTTGGGAGCTGGAGGAGGAGATTCAGCAGAAGTTTCCTCATTTGTTTGAGTAGTTTTGTTTTGTTCTTTTGGTTGTTTTGGGGTTACCTTATGTATCTTCTTTTTGAATTTCTAGGATGAAATTCTTTTTGTTAGGTGGGTAGGATTGTAACCCCTGTTTTTTATTTTGTGTATTTTGGTGTATTTTTCTTTTCTTGGTTATTGTACTCTCTCTTGTATTTTTCTGAACTGTATATTGAAGTTGTTTTCAATATATATATTCATTTATTTGATTTTGAGCTCCTTGTGTTGGTTTTGTTCGTCTTTTGTTTCGTTCTTCGTCAATTATTGTTTTTCTTTCATTTGGTTCTTGTCTTCTTTATTTTGTGCTCTTGGGTGCTTATGGTGGTGTTGGTTGCTCAACCTATTCCCAACCATATTGTTTGATCCCTAATAGATGTAACAAAGCCAAATTAAAATAAATCCTATTATTAATCCTATGCAATTAATCCTTATCAATACCCATTAAACAAATTCTACTACTACTCCTAATTACCCACAACCCAATTATCCATTAACCCTAATCCCTTTCAATATATATATCTAATCTCTCTCCTTAAACCCTGACCCTAATACCCTAATCTCTCTCTCTCTCTCTCTCTTGGCTACCCCTCTCCCCCTCCTTTGCTTGCGTAGCAACCCGACGCCAGCCACACCCCGACGCCGCTTGCGCCCAGGCCGACCACCCCTCCTGTCGACCTGCACACCCGACAGCCCCTACCCCCGATCGACCAAACCCCCCTAGTCGCCAACAATCACACCCGAGCATCCATCCCACATCTCATCTTTCATCTCTCTCTCGCTTACTTGAGAGTTCACAAGTGGGATCGTGCGAGTTGTTCGTGGGTTCGTTGCTTTTGGTTCGTTGATTTTCGTTCGTGGGTTTTGCTCGTTGTCGGGAATCCATTCCCTTTACTCTTGATTTTCGTCGTTCTTCATCTTCAGTTAAGGCAAGTAACTTGTACTCCAATTCCTTTGTTTGATACAAGTCAAAAATACCATCTATAGTGTAGTTGGGTTTAGAGATGACTCTTATTTGTATTATTCTTGATGAGTTTTGTATCTATTGTGAAAACTTGACCATAGTTGCCTCACGACACAATATGGACATGAATTAACTTAGGTTTTACCTGTTCTTGACCAGATCATGTATGTGGGACTTTTCCGAGAATTCGTGATTTGGTTGAGACCCATGTGATATACTTTGTGTGGATATGCTAGATACCCTAATTCATGATGTTTGGACACTTGGTAGACCCAATTTCATGTTTGGTTGTGTTTTGAACAAGTTTTGTATGATATATGTTGAGTTGTCGTTAAAGGGAAAAATCTGTATTTTGTCGATGATCTGTTTCGTTTGCTGTTTTGGATTGTCTTGAAGTCAGTAACTTAATTTCGGTATAAAACCTGAGTTTTAGAGAATTTCGTCTATTTTCAAACCCCTCTGATCTTGCTTGATTTCGTTTTCGTATGTGTGAGTTATGACTGTTTTACTACAGAGGTGTCGATCTTTTCCAGATTTCGTTCTTGTTGTTTTTGATGACTAAATTATTTAAATATTTGTACTACACATATTATTTTGATCGAAGAATTTGGTTAGTAATTCTATATCTACTTAGGGATTACCCAGAATTTTGGTGGATTTTTTTGATGAGTTTTATGCGCCGTTTCATGCACGTTTATGAAAACTGTACTTGTTGTAATTTACTCGCTGTTATGTAAAGAATCATATTTTCACCCTGATTCTTTTTACTGTATGAAAAATATTTGTGAAATATGAAATTAATATATTTTTTCTATTTTCATTTCCCTTTGGCGGATTTGGATTTCGTTTCACTGGTTGCGTGATATTATAGTTTTCGTACAGCAGTGATTTGCCAAACTATCGTTTATTGATGTTTTATGATTTATGATAACTGATCTAATTTTACTGGAAAATTTTGAAACTTTATATTTAGATACTGGACATATAGGGGAATACCCCAGATTTTTCGTGGATTTATTTACTGAGTTTTCATGTTGTTTTCCTGCTCCTGAATACGTTTTCGTGATTTTTGGCTGAAACTATTTTCTGTATTCAAATCAGTTTTGAGCTATGTTTTTGTGAATTAATATATGACTTATTTATACTCAATGGATTCGGTTAGAAGTCTACTTTTTAGAAGTTTTGAAAGATTCAGATTTTCATGTTTGTAACAGTGGGAATCACTATTTTACTGTAGTGTGGTCTTGTTGTCCTAAACTTGAGATTTGTTTATTTTATTCTTTTATGAGATATCTTGCACATGTACATGTTTCTCTTGCAATTTGATCTTGTTACATGATCATGACATGATATACTTGATATGTTTTGCACATCTACATGCTTGTTGGACACTAATAATAATAATAACCAAGCCGGGGTTAAGGGAAAGATCTAATAGTGGATAGTGCAGAAACGTGTACTTGTAAGAACCTAGTGGTTATTGGAGCTTGTTTACATGTGGAGCTTAACACGATATACATGACATGTACACACATAACACTGGAGCTTGTTTGGGTTTTGGAGCTTGTTTACATGATACAAGATTACATGATACTTGGAGCTTGTCCCTGAGTACACTACCCTGTATGGTCCCCTACAAAATCTAAAGCGAAACTGTTTGTTGTAGCAACCATGTAGTAAAAACCAGGATGCATGAAGTGCTACCTAGATAGTAATAACTACAAGACTTAAACATGACACTTGAACATGATACATGCCTACTTGATACTTGACTACATGATACATGAGATTTGATACCTGATACATGCTACATGATTACGTGATTCTTGATACTGGTTACTTGGTACATGACACTTGTTTACTTGAAACTCGACACATACTATTATACTTGCTCATCTTTCCATGCTATGATTTATATCCTGTTATCATAATTATACCATGCTAGGTTTATTACTTAGATTTACCTATCCCATGTACTTGTATCCTCCATTATAAGTGGCCCGTAACTTGCAATTGACAGGTACTTATTTTCTTTTTCCTTCTCCTGCAAATTTAATAAATTGCAGATCAGGATGGTTGACTACTAGATGGTATTGGCGAGATGATGTATTAGTTTTGGATTTTTCTGCTTTATGGTTTTTATTAGTATTGTTGCTTGAACTTGAATAAGATGTACTTGATTATTTAGATATTTATCTTGTATTTGAGCGATGTGACCTAGGATATTTGACTTGTTCAGAATTTGATTATTTAAGATTATTATATTTGGTTTCAAGTAATTTCTGTTGGTATCTTGTTTCAATTATGCATGCCTGGTTGTATCTGTTGCATCCGACTCTTAATTATCTTGTGAAATGTTGTAAAGATTTCTTGAACAGCTTATGGATGATGAAAATCATTCGCTGGGCTTTTGCCACGTATCTGTATTCCGTATTCTTTTTGGGAAGCAGGGCGTGACAACCTCCCTTCGCCCTGTTCATTCTCGAAGCCTCGGTCCTGAGAGACTTCAAGCCTCTAGCCTTCATGATTTTCTACAGCGACTCCAACCTGTTGAATCATGTCGAGGGTTTTAAAACCCTCATGATGATTTACAATGCCACTGATGCACTCCTCGGTAGGACGTTCCCTGCTACACTCCGAGGGCCGCAAGAGAGTAGTACTCCTAGCTTGCCCCTAGCTCCATCTACTCCTTTGACTAGCTCGAGGTGAGCTTCCTCGCACACTTCGTAACCAATCGTAAGGCAGAGAAGACGAGTGCTTCTCTGCTAGCGTTAAAGTAGAAGGATGGGGATTCGCTTAGGTACTTTGTCCGAAGGTTCACAATAGAGGCCCGATCCATTCCCTCTCCTGATTCGGGGGTCACTCCGGCTGACTTTAGGCACTATGTTCGACACAAGCTCCTCAAAACCTCTCTCGCCAAGAAGCTGCCCTCAGATTTCTCCGACCTCATCCTCCGAAGTGAAAAGTAAATCTAGGCCAAGGAGGCCCTCCACTTGGGGGGCGCAAGGAATCCTCACCAAGAGGGAAGCGGAAGAATAAAAGCGTTGACGCTCCCAAGAAGTCACAGAAAGATGCTTCCGGTCATAGGTGCCCTCCTCGTGTGCCTTGGTTAGAAAAATTCACCCCTCTCACTGCTAGTATCTTAATAGTGCTCATGGAAATGGAGGAAGAGGGACTCCATCTCCTGCCTCGAATGAATACCCCTAGGAAGAAGAGGGACAAAAGATTCTGGTGTTGCTTCCATCGGGATCACGGGCACAAAACAGACAATTGGTGGGTCCTTAAAGATGAGATTAAAGCATTTATTGTCTGAGGGAATCTGTCCAAATTCAATATGAATGAAAAAAGAAGCACCCCCCCTACATTAAGGACCCATGGGGAGAGAGTCTAACTCCTCTGGGAGGGTGTTTGTCCGAAAGGTGAACTCAGTGCACAATTGCCCACCACTAAGATTTGGAGAGTGTCCTACCCCTCATTGTGACGCTCTGGTGTCTTTGCATTGTAAACTATGATGTCTTTAAGATCCTAGTGGACAACCATAGTTCGGTCAACATCTTCTTCCTCAACGCTTTTGAAGGTCTCAAGCTCTCAATGGACAAGTTGAAACCGGTGGTTTATACCCTCCACAATTTTTCTAGGGCCCCAGTCCAAACCAAGGGAATCATCCCTCTCAACATGATAGCATCTCTCCAGGCCGTCACCTCGGCCAATCATATTGAAATGAAGTTTCCTCCAAGAGTGCGGGTTGATGTGGTGAAGGGTAGCCAGGAGGTAGCTCGGGTGTGCTATACCACCATAGTGGGAGGCTCGATCCTCCCACTAGATGCAGTAGAGCTCCCCTCAGAGAGGGGCTCAATATGCTTTGAGCTCGTTGATGATTTAGATGAAGTCCCTTTCACAGAGGAAGACAGAGCAAAGAAATTCCAAGTGAGCAAGGTCCTTCCTCCCGAGCTCAAGTGGAAGTTCATTGATTGCATCCGGAGATATCGATATCTGTTTCCTAGATGGCCTCCGATATGCCAGGCACTTCAGAAGAACTAATAATGCACCGACGAGCATCAACCACAATATCAAACTAGTCAACAAAAGGTCGACAACAAGCTGTGAAGAAAGGGATGACAATATCCTTGCTGCACGCTTCATCCAGGAGGTTAGCTACATAGAATAGTTGGCCAATGTTGTGATGGTCAAGAAGGCCAGCGGAAAGTGGAGAATATGTATAGAGTTCATGAATCTCAAAACGGCATGTCTGAAGGACATCTTTCCGCTCCCGAGCATCGATGCCCTGATCGACACAACATATGGACATGAAATCCTCAACTTCTTGGATGCATTCTCTAGATACAATCAAATTTGGATGTGTCCCCCCTTTCAATCCCTAAAACCTCCTTCGTTACCGACCAGTGAATATATTGTTATAGTGTCATGTCCTTCGGGCTGAAGAATGTAGGTATAACCTATCAGTAATTGGTTAGTAGGGTGTTTAAGGTGTGGGTAGGTCAGAATATGGAAGTCTACATTGATGACATGCTCGTCAAAAGCCGCCGAAGAGAATATTACATCATAGATCTTGAAGAAGCTTTCGTCGTCATGAGAAAAGAAACATGAGGCTGAACCCAAGAAAATGCGCCTTTGGCGTCTCCTCGGGAAAAATCCTAGGTTTCATGATCAGTCAGAGAGGAATAGAGGCCAACCTAGAGAAGATTCAAGCCATCCTCAACATGGCCCCTCCAGCTAAATGATAAAGAGGTTCATAGGCTCACTGGATGTCTCGTGGCAATCGAGTGGTTTCTAGTGCCTCCCCTTTTGTCAAGGCCCTCCTCCACAAGGCTAAAAACTTTGAGAGGGGGAAATTGCAGCAACATGCCTTCGACCAATTGAAGGAATACCTAGTGAACGCCCGCTGCTGAGCAAACCAGAGCCAAGAAAGATGTATATTTCTACTAGGCCGCTACAGAGTAGACTCTGGGCGCCATCCTAGTGGGAGGAAGACAGAGTTTAAAAACCAATCTATTACGTGAGTACAGTCCTCCATGACATAGTTGTTACTCAAAATGGAAGAAGATGGTTTACGGATTAGTCATGGCCACCCGTAAGCTTTGTCCCTACTTCTAAGAACACTCCGTCCAAATCCTTACTGATCAGCCGCTGAAGCAGGTCCTCCATAAGTCGAAAAACTCTGGGCAGTTGGTTAAATTGTCAATCAAGTTGAGTCAGCATGATATCCGTTATAACCCATGAAATGCAATCAAGGTCTAGGCCTTTGTCGAGTTTATCATTGAGAGTACCATTCCCAATCTATTGGAGATATGGGGGACCACACCCCTATGGAGCTTTTGTGTTGATGGGTCCTCGTACGAAGAAGGAAGCAGGGTGGGGGTGATATTGCTCGGACCTAACGAGTTTGTCCTCCAATACTCCCTTCGTTTGAATTTTGGAGCCTATGATAACAAGGCCGAATATGAGGCCCTGGTAGTAGGATTACTCCTAGCTCAAAAATTAGGGGCTCAGCGGGTGAAGGAATTCAGCAACTCTCAATTAGTCCTGAACCAAATATATGAGGTGTATGAAGCTCAAGACGCTCGGATGGTCAAATATATGGCATATATCAAGGAGATCATGGCTACTTTTCATGAAGCCTCGGTCACTCGGATCCATTATAGGAAAATGGGCAAGAAGACACTCTCTCCAAACTGACTTCCATTTCATTCAAAGTTCTAGATTGCCCGATACTCATTGAGACCTTAGTCATTCTGAGAATCGAGGGAGAAGCCGCCCAGACCTTCTACGTCGAAGTGCAAATGACCACTAGAAACTGGATGGATCCCTTAATCACTTCTAGGATAAAAGGATTATCCCTTCAGAACCAAAGAAGGCAAGAAAGGTCCGGACCAGGGCAGAAAGGTACACACTCATAGAAGACATCCTGTTAAAGTGCTCCTATACTCTAGTAGACGGGCGACCTTACCTTCATTGCTTCAACCACGATTACTACTAGCCGAGCCTTCTCTGTGATGCACAGGATCACGTCTGGCGATGTGCCCCTACCAAAGGTTCTCCTCAATCGAGCAGAGCCCCCTGGCAGAGGTTAAGTCCATGTCCAATCCGGACCCCTTCACGTTGTGGGGAATGGATCTAGTCAGACCTTTTCCTCTAGCAACAAAACAAATAAACTTACTGGTGGTGGGCATAGACTATTTTACAAAGGGGGTCGAAGCTAAACCGCGAGCGTCCATAACTGAATATAAAGTCCAGCAGTTCTTCTAGAAACACATCATTTGTAGGTTTGCAATTCTACAAATATTGTCATTGATAACAAGATGCTATTTGTGGAAAAAGGTTTCCATAAGTTCTGTGCAAACTTGGGGGTTCAACAGAGTTTTCCTTCTTCTCTCACCCTCAGTAGAATGGTCAGGTTGAGAATGCCAACCGCCAGATCCTTGATGGCCAAAAAAATGACTTGACAAGTTTCCCACAAGGTTAGGGGTAGTGGAACTGCAGAGCGTGCTTTGGTCGTATAGAACCACTAAACGTGTACTGATAGAAGAATTGATGTTCAATATAACTTACATCGTTGAAGCTGTAATTCCTCTGGAAGTCGGAATCCCCTCTTCCCGACTTATGACCTTTGATGAGGAACGCAACTCCAAAGGCCTCCAAGGCAACCTCGATATAGTTGAGGAAGTACAAAAGAAATCTACCTTCCAAAGGAACATCTATCTGCAAAGGGTGGAGATGTTATACAATAAGAAGTTCTAGGATGCCAACATTAAAGAAGGGAACCTAGTTATGAGAAAGCTTGAAATTTCTGACCCCAGTAGAAGAGGGAAGTTAGCTCAAAATTGGGAAGGGCCTTATAAGGTCCCCAAAGTGGTTCGGCCCGAGACTTACCGACTTGAATGCCTGAAGACAATGAAATATCGAGGATATGGAATGCAGAACTCCTAATGATATTTTATGAGAGTTCCTAACACTCCAAGATTCAACTAAATTGTAATAAGGCCTTTGAGGCCAGAATATGTAATAAACGCTCACCAAAAGGCATCCACTTAAGTTTGTTATCATTTGTGAATAAAATTTTAATTTTTTTTTTTCAAATTTGAACCAATTCACCCGTCTCGCAGCTACAAACCGGACGCATGACCTATCAAAAATCTTCAATAATAGGTTCAAAGTCCTAACCATGGTTCGATGTACCCGTTGCTCCTTGGGAAAATGGGGATCAACATTCGGAACTACTGCAACAACCCATTACCTCTCTAGAAACAAGCTTAAAGTACAACCTATGGTTCGATGCTTCCATCACGGCTCGCGCAAAAGTGGTCGCAGAACAAACTCACAGCCTGTTGATACCCTAATGATACTACAAGTTAGAGGTCTGACCCGTGACTCAAAGCCATGCACCTCATTCATGAGCATACGTACACAAGGGATCGGCTCGCTGTTCAGTGTGTCTTTTACAACTTGTTAGATCTCCAAAAATATTCAAGTCTGTAGGCTTGATATGTGCCGACCTCGGGGAGAGACAGAGCATTTAAGCTCAATCATACCCAGTATGTGAAAATTCCTATTGAAGGACGGCCATAATAAATCATTATAGTTACGAATGAAAAACACAAATTTGAAAACTTGACTGTTTTTATTTCACAAACCATTACATGCTCGGAAAGACGAGTGGAAAAATACACACTGTTACATTCGGTACAAGTGGACAGTTACATACAATTACAATCAGCATGACCGGGGTACTCCAACTAGTACAACAGGATACAACAAAAACCAAGGGGTGACGATCGTCTATAGAAGCTCCCCATCGAGAGCACCTCCCCTCAGGCTCACGCAGAACATTTCCATCCGGAGCAACCTGGTATATACTTTGGCTTGTTGGTCGAGTCCCTCTCTTGTTCTTTCCATTCTGGATACTCCATTTACACCGCTCTGAGCATCCCTGGGGGTCAATGGTTCTATTCGAACCCTAGAAGACGAGCCTCGAATGGAGGTCCAACCGCTGCAAAGTGGGGTGGTCGTCGATCCTGCAACTCTGAACTCTACCCTTAATTGGTATATCTCCAACTTCTTCTGTACAAACATTTCTCAAATGAAAGATACTGGTGTCCGAATAACACTCTCTGAGGTGTGAACATGGGGTGACCCACATGGGAAAGCCTCTTGGACCCCGGCTAAGCCAAGTTTCTTTCAACCATTGCCTCTTTCAAGCGAACAAGCTCTAGGTTCACTTGGTGTGATCTTTGGACATGATGCAACAACGTTGACTCCCTATCCCATGACTCCTTACGATGACTAGCCAAACTCAACTCCGCTATGCGTAGCCTATTCTGAAGATATTGAAGCTCGATATCTCGAGGGTCAGACCCAACATGCTCGATAATCTAATAGGAAAAAGGGGAAATCCATTTTGTTGAGACTCGGAGACTTAATAAATTCTAAATTATACAAAAATTTCATGTCATGAAGTTCAACATCAAAAAGTTTCATGAAATTAGGCAACAACACGCAGATCAACAATAAAAAAAAAATTCAAGTTCAAGACGTTCGGCCCAAAATGATTTCATTCAACCCAAATAACTCTAGGTACAAAAACTAGCGGTGGCTAGTCCACATTTGGCAAAGATACAAAATAAAATGAGTACAAGATCATAGGGCTTAGGAGATGGAGGCACCTCTTGGCATCGTTGGGGGCATGTAATACCCTAAGGATTATGGGCTTAGGTGGGCTTAAATAGGCTTGAGATACACACACACATGCGCGCGCGTGCGCGCACACACACACACACACAGAGTATGTGTGTGCACGCGCGCGCGTAAAAGAATGCATGGATGCATTCATGGAATGTTTGAAAGTGACATAAAAAGGTAAAATAAAGGTGCAAATGAAGTGGGATAACCCCATATCATTTGGGAATGAGAGTGGAGAGGGTTTAAAATGGATTTCCAAGGATCCATGAGTACCTACTAAGCTAGCTCTTTTGGTGAGGTTGTGCCGTGTGGTGGGGACATGGTTATGTTTTGTCTTATGCATCTAGTATGCGTACGCGTGGGTAGCCGTGTACGGAGCTTAGCGGGTCAGGGTGTTTCAGAGTGGGATTAGAGCAGAGTTCAATTAGTAGTACTAAATATAGTAAGCGAGTTAGGTCTAAGTTGACACTAGATGTGTGTGTGTGTGTGTGTGTGTGTGTGTGTGTGTGTGTCAGTTTTAGGGTCATAAATGTTGTAGTTGGTCTTAACTTGCATTTGTGATACCTCCTACCTATATTGATATTTTTCCTTTTCTCACTCTATAGGATGGCGAATGACCAGAATTCTATAGAAGAATGGAGGAAGAATCAGAGGAAGTGGATGATCCTGAGCAGGAGAATTTCCAGGGAGAGGGACAATGGGAATTGTCAGAGGCTGAGTTGCGTCCACTCACTCCTCCACTGTGTTCTTTAGAAGTTTCCTCAGTTATATCTCTAACCCTGAGTAGAGGTCAGCATAAGATGGCCACGCTCTGATGACAACTTATCAGGTATCAATGGAGGATGAGTCAACTTGAGGAACAACGGATGGAACACCAGTAATGTATATTGGCACTGGAGACTATGGTAAAAAACCTCACGAGATTTTAATTGCAAGCGGTTCGCTAGTTCACTCAACTCAAGAATATGCTACATGAAAAGAAGAGGAAGTCCAAACGTTGTCATGAACAGCTCTAAGAAGACGTGGCTGAACTGCGAGAGGAGTTCAGGAGGGCCCAAAAAGCACATCTTGATTGATTAATATGATGGTTGTCCTTAGTCTAAATAGTGTGTGTAGTGAGATCTAGAATATCTATATAAGTCTGACTTACATAAATTACCTTGCTTTAGTATGTTCGCTCTATAACGAATGCTTTGATATGAGTAAAAGGAAGTTGCATGTTTATATTGAAATGATATTGTATATGGACATCCATATCTAACTTAATTTCTCTTTTTTTTTTAATCTAACCTGTAGTGAGACAAGTTTAGTGAACACTTAATTTATTCACATGAACAAACTTGTAAAAAGAGGGGGTACTAGTTGGCACGTGTATGCACTAGAGTGTGCAATGCACACCCTTTTACCCTAGGCCGGATCATGCATAGGAGAGTCGGAGAGATGGGAGTGGTGGAGAGTTTGTTGCTTCATTATGGGTAGTTTCTATAATTCCCTAGTTCATCTAGACCCTTGATCCCAAACCATTTGATCTCATCCTAGCCCTCCATTCACCATCAAAATTTGTATAAATACCCCCCCTACACTCTTCATTCACATACTCAAAATTTTTTGAAAAGAAAAGAATTGAAAGAAAGAAAGAAAGATAGGCAAATCAGAGAGACAAAAGATTGAGTAGTTTGTGAGAGTAAGTGCTAGTGTGTTCTTCAACCTAGAGGTGGCCGGATTTTTCAAGGAGCAAAGGTGGAGGCACGGGTTACTTGTTTACTAGGAGGAGAAGTCAATTTGGTGGCTCGATCTAGGAGGAGAAGGCTCCACTTGTTCATTGTAGGAGATCTCTAGGAGTTTTGTTTGGTTTTTCTCTCCATTAAAGGTGGGTGATTTTCTCAAAGTTCTAATTAGACAACATGCTAGGGTATGGTTAATAAAATTAAGAAGAAACTTTAGTTATTTTAGCCATGTGTTATGAAAATGAGGTAAATTGCAATGGTTTGATTGTGTGTTAAAAGAATGTTAATTAGTTGCAAATTCTGATTGTTAGTTCAGAATTGACTATGCTACCATGCTTTAATTGATTGCTTGTGCTAAACTAAGAAGACATGATTGTATGTTTAGTTGGTCAAAATGATAATCATGCACAAATGTTATTTTGCTAATTCACTTGTTAATGATATGAAAAAAGGGATAATTGTTACTGAAATGTTTAGTTAATAGTAATAAAAATAATAAAAGGGATCTATGAGAAGTTTGAATGCAAAATTATAAAGAAACTACATTTGTATGTGCTTATTAGAAATTATAGACAAAATTGTATTTAAAGAGAAAATTTACACTTTTTATGACAAAAATTAAGTTTTATCTTACTGATATTTTAGAAATGCAGAAAAATTCTATTATGGAAATTTTGAATGAAATTGGAGAAGAAATAGTTATTTTTATAAAAAATCAAAATGAACCGAAACTTGAATCAAACCCCGAAAAACCCAACTCATATCAGATTAGCCACTTGGACTATTTGGTTATTGGGTGCGTTCGGGTGCGCTACTGTAGTGTGGGTCTGGTCTTTGTTCACGGGCTCGAAACTGGGCAGTAGCCTTGTTTTAAATTTTTTTTTTTTGGAAAAATCTAGTAACTGAAAGTGAGTTCTTAGGGATTTAAACCCTCTCATTTGACGTGGTTGCGCCCTGTCCATTCTGGTTAGTGCGTGCGCCACAGTGCACTGCATTGTAGTGTTGGGCTTGACCTTTGGTCGCTGGTTCGATTCCTGAGCTCGGTATTTTAAAACTTTTTCCGGTTTTATTGTTCTTCAATTGATTTTTGACCTTTAAAATTTGGGAAAATTTGTTTTAATTATTATAAAAATATATGGACTTCATGAAAAATACTTGCACACTATTTTGACTTAAATTAAAGAGTGTGAGAAGTAAAAATTGAGTAGAACTCTATAAAATTGATAATTGCATAAGTATACAAAAAAAAGTGATTTTCATCCATGAGGAGTCATACTAAATTATAAAAGAGAATCGTGTCTAAAAAGAACTTGAAATGTATTCGTTTATGGATTTTATTCTTTATTTGGGTAATGTATGTACATGAAAGATGAATGAAGATATGATTTTGATTTTTGGGAGAAAAAGAAATAATAGTACGGAAATCAAATGGAATTATTGAGACTTATTTTCTTGAATGAGAATGTTATAAATTGGGATTGAACTTATGTAAGAATTGACTTATAGAAAAGAAATAGAGGAAAAGTTATTTGAATTATGAAAAAGACAATATGAGTATGAAAACTCGATTTTGTGATTATGAAGTGAAATTAAGAACTAGAGTATAGCTAAGCCTCATATCGGCATTGAAAAGCGATTGTTGAAATGAGATTTGAAATGAAAAGACCAAGATTTGGGTTGTGATTATTATAATTGGTTAAGACCGGTATAGTGGAAGGGCTAACTCTAGAGAATTGATTTTGTTCATATTTCAAATAACTAAGGACTAGACACATAGTGAAGATGTGATGAAAATAAAAGAAAAACACGAGTATGAGGGCCTCGGAGCTACGGTGTGAGAATATTCACAGGCTGCTTACTCGATGCGTCGTGTCATGACGTAGATATGTCTTCAGGAGTCCGTACCGCAGGCGACACTTGTGGGGTGTTTGGTGATTATGGGTGGTGTCATGTCCCATGACGGAGGCTGAATTATCCATAGGTTCTTCACGATGCGTCGTGACATGACGTGGGATTTCCCTTCAGGCTGTCTGGACATGAGCTCGTAACTCATAGAACATCTAGAATAGTTATCATACTTACTGTAGTAGTTTAAGTCATGACGAGGGATTGAACCCTACAAGATGAAGAACGGTTAAGGGCTTGCCCGCATACCTATGTAGTATGGGATGCATAGAATCTGAACAAGTGCGCATTAGTGTCATGTAACATACATAACTGCATTAAGGATTAAGCGCACCACACAACACGACATCAATAGGATAGTCCCTCTGTAGTGTTGTTTGTGATCATGTTTTTGGTTTGTTTAAGTATTTGAAAATCGTTATACTGTTCGACATAGAGAAGATAGCCGTGCATAATATTTCGTCGGTTGTAAGCAACTGACTTGCACACAGTTTCTATACCGGATAAAGTGATTAATAAGACTAAAGTTTGCATGCTGCTTAAAAAATGATTCAAGTGTTGTACATTCCTATTCATGTAATTTGTTGTAAATTGTTTCCGCTGTAAATATGTAATGTAAATGTAACTCTAATATAACAAAAGTTTTTATTTCCTTGTAAAATTGTAAGAAGAGAAGTGTAAAAATCTTGTGGAACTTCGAATTTAATCTGTTTTGGAATTCGGGGTGTTACAGAGTGGTATCAGAGCCACGCTTCCAACTAGTACAAATTTGTAAGGAACGACACCATAGAAGTGGACATTAGGGCGTGTGTTGTGTCTAGAGATTTATATGTAAGTCACTTACATTTGTGTTGCTCTAAGATTTTTGCTTCTTCTTCTCCTTTCTCTAAGATGGCGGACCACTTCGACCCAGTTGGAGGTGATGACTGGCACATAGTTGAGGAGGAATTCTATCCTGGGCAAGCTGATTCAGACGAAGAAGATCCCGAAGAATTTGAAGAGGAATGGCTTGAGTCCCGAGAGATCACTCCACCTCCGGATTCATCTGATGATTCCTCTAACAAGGAAGAACCAGTTCCGAGTAGTCTCATTGTATCTCTTCAGAGGCAGGTAGAGACACAGAGGGAGAGAGCGGAGCTACTGCAGGCACAGTGTGCGAAGTGCAAGGAGAGCATTGCAACTCTCAATCATCGTGTTTGGGAACTCGAGAAGAGGAGAAACATGTACGATGTACTGAAGGAAGAAGTGGCGGAACTAAGGGAAGAGCTTCGAGAAGCCAAAAGGAACCGTTGGAACTAGACTATTGTATCTTCTTACTGCTTTCATTTGATGTCAGAAATGTTCTAAATTCGAATGTATAAAGTTTGGAATTCAATGATATGAAAAGTTGATTTAAATTCATGTTTTCTACTTCTAATTTAATGGACCTTTTGCATCAGAATATGGCCGGAAGAATAACTAGAAGCAGAGAAGGTCTGGACTTGGAAACGGATCTAGCGAGGGTCTATCAGACACTCAATGTCGTTGCCATGAATCAGAACCAAGGGAGAGTTCCTGTGAATCCGATACCCGAAGCAATCAAACTCGTGGAATCATTCAAGCAGATGAAACCCCCCGTATTTGAGGGAAAATCAGACTCTGACACGGCTGACAACTGGACCCGACGGTTAGAGACTATCTTTGAAGTCTTGGAGACTCCAGAGGGCAGCAAGGTGAAGTTGGCTGCACTGCAGTTCGAGAAGGATGCGGCTGTGTGGTGGCAGTTGATGAAGCGGACGATTGGAGATATTGTTATTGGCTGGAAGGAATTCTTGGAGGAGTTCCACAATCATTATTTTCCATCAGACATCCAGGAGAAGAAGGCCATGGAATTTCTGGCACTGCAACAAGGCGGTATGTCGGTTAGGGAGTATGAAACAAGATTCACTTAACTCTCGAGGTATGCATTCCGAACTGGCGATGGACAGTGCGAAGAAGGCTTGAAAGTTCGAGCATGGTTTGAGGCCAAGTCTGAGATCCAGGATGATACCCCTTGGTATCAGAAGATTTGACAAGTTGGTCAAATGAGCTACAGCCACTGAGGCAAATATGGAGCAGTTCCATGCTGTTCAGAATCGGAGGACCAACTGGAATGTTGGAAAGAGGCTCGCAGTTTCTAGCAATTTCAAGGGACAGCCATCAGCTCAGAGGTTCAAACCGACGGGGGCGAATGCTGTCAACATAGCTGGGAGACCCGAAAATATTTGGGTGAGACCTTCGGTGGTGACTTGTTTCAACTGTGGTGAGACAGGACATTGCAAATCTCAATGCCCCAAGCCGTAGAATGTCACTCGTAGTGGACCAACGCAGCAAGTTGGGAAGAAGCCGTACCAGCAGGGGCGAGTATTTGCCTTGACTGAAGCTGACGCTGATGAAGTGGATCACGTCATCACTGGTACGAGGGAGAATGTTTAGGAGTGTTTTCTTTTGTTTCTCTTTTTCCCGCTCTATATAGTGAACTGTTATGTAACGAGTGTGTGTTATGTAATAGGAGAACTTATTTCGAATGGAAAGAAAGCTGTTGTTTTGTTCGATACTGGGTCCTCTCACACTTTTGTATCACCTAAGTTTGCTAAAGTTTTGGGAGTCGAACCGAAAGTCTTTCCAGGCAAGGTCTTAGCAGTAGCTACTCCGTCAGGGAAGACTTTAACCACTGATCGGTACTATGCGGATTGCGAGATCGAGATTGGAGGCAGAATCTTCGTGACTGATCTGATCGA
>CM030364.1:170379058-170471546 GCA_017893485.1 Hemerocallis citrina
TTATTATGCATTAGTTGAGAAGTACTCTGATGTAAGATATCGAAGGTTGTAATACTTAGAAATGTAAAGGTAATATTGTAACTCTATTGTAAGGTATTACAGTTGTACAATATTCAGACTTGTAACACATTGTTTATTGAATAAAAAGTTTTAAATTCTCCTGCTTTTCTGTGTATTGTGACTAATTGAAGAAAAGGTCTTGGCTCGTGTCACGGTTTTCCAGTATTGGAAATCAGGGCGCTACAGAGTGGTATCAGAGCTAACTTCAATTTACAATCCAACACAGTAGGAAAATTTAAACTTGGATGCCTTTAGGAGATTGGGCTTTAGCTAGTTGTAGACAGTTATAATTCATATTGTTGTTCTTTCAACTTATGTTTTATAATATTTCTATATCGATGCTAATTTCTGTATCCAACTCCTTGCAGGATGACGGATGGAGCGGTTCCCACGGGGAGTGGGTGGGGTCAGGGAGATGTGATAGAGATAGACTCGGACACCGAGCCTATCCTGGAGGAGACTCAGCCACCAGTGGAGGCCGGGTTGGCCAGCGGGGCTCCTACAGCTGCCACAGCTGGGGCTTTTCCTTTTGGGGGTCAGGCCCCAGTACCGCCACCTCCCCAGCTTACCCCCGTGGAGGAGGCCTTTCAGCAGGTCTTCGAAGACATCTCCACTCTGACTTGGTCTCACGTCCATCTAGAGAACAAGATGGACACATGCGAGTTCGTCAACTATCACCATGCAAGGGAGGTAGAAAGGCTGAGGAGTGCCAACGCAAGGGCTCAACGCCGAATGGTGATCCAAAACCGTGCCTACAGGGCACAGTTTGAGCGCCTGGAGCGCCGGTGCGCAGACCTTCAGGTTCAGATTGCACAGTTGCTGGCACTGATGACCGGACAGGACCCACCTGAGGGCGACAGCAGTACCGACTAGGCGGTCGGGTACTCAAAAGATATTTTGTTATTTTGTGATTTTGGCCCTTACACCTGTGATGTATAGGTAGGGAGGATGTCACTTAGGAAAGAACGTGACACTTTGTAACCAAGTAGGTTTAGGTAGACGGTGTTGTTATTTTGTGATCTTGACTCCTACTCCAGTAATGTATAGGTAGGAAAGTTATTACTTAGGAAGAGATGACATTTTTTAAATCAGGGGTTTATGTATATATAAGTGTAACCCATTGGATGGATGTTCAAAGGAAAATTTCGGTTCATCTCTTGTTCTCCGACTATGTTATTTCGTATTTGTCGATTCATTCTCCTAACTTAAAGTAGTTCTGAGGACAGAACTATTCTAAGGAGGGAGTAATGTAATATCCCGGACGGATATTAACTCATATATATTTCTATTTTATTATTATTTCATTATTATTTTATTTTAATTCCAAAATCAGATTATTTTGGTGATTTTTTGCCAGTTTGCCCACAAACAGTGTCTACGCGCATCTATTGGTCGGTGTGCATCCGAAGTGCATCAAATTGATAGCGCGATCCTCCGAATTAATAAGAAAATTTATTTTACTATTATTTTCTAAAGGGTAAAAGGGATATGAGCAATTTGCTCATTTAGTAAATGAGCAATTGACTATGTGGCATGCATGTGATACATTGGACAACTAACTCTTTTAATGATTTTCCAATCACATGTATGTCACATCATCAATTGCTTATTTACTAAATGAGCAAGTTGCTCATACTCCTTTTCCCCTTTTCTAAATTAAACTATTTTATGGGAATTTTATGAGGATTTTTGTATACACATATATGTACACATACATACAATTGTATGGTACTTAGTACATTATACCTAGTATGTAGTATGTACTTTAGGACAATGTACTCATACTTGACATGGCAACTTAATAAGATAATTAGGGTTTGATTAGGAGGTTTAAAAGAGGGTTTGTATGCATGAGAAGAACTAAAACCGTTCTAGAAGCCTTATCCCTCCACCTTACCACCTACACCATACCCCTCCCCCTCCTAGGGCATGGCCGGCCTCACTCCTCCTTGGGGTTTTTGTGCAAATGTGAGTGCAATTTTGCACTTACCCCCTCCTATTCCCTCCTATAAATACCCCCTCCTTCTCCTCCTTCTCTCATTTTAGAAAAAAAAAAGAAAGAAAGAAAGGAAAGGAAAAGAAAGAGAGATAGTCTTATACTAACAAAGAGAGTTTTTATTGTAGGGTTTTCCTAGGTGATTCTAAAAGCTAGGGGAAGGAGAAGGTTAGCAAGAAAGTCCTTCCAATAGAAACCAAGGTGGGGGTTCTCCATTTGCTTGTTTAGTTGTTTGTTTGTTGTTTGTTTGTTTGTTGTTTTGATAGTTGACTTCTTCTTCTACCTTCTTGTTTTGTTTTGTTTTTTGGGGTTTGTTCTTGTGAATGGGTGTGTTGAATGTTGTGATAAATAAAATAAAGAAAGTAGTAGTAGTAACTACTAAACATATAAAGATCACATCTTTAACATTGTAGTTGTTGTTTTGTATGTTGTTGGACTAAAAAGGCATATTGCATATGAACATTGAACATATAACCGATTGGGGGTTGTAGGACTTGTAGGACTTGGTATACATAAGCATATGAGCATTTTTACAACTATTGTGGGTTGTAGGACTTTGATTGAACTTGGACTAATGATAATAAGCATATGTTCTATTGTAGTTTTCTTTCTTAAATAAAAAGATCTTTTCTTTTTATTAATCACTAGTTGTAGAAAATAAAAAGATCTTTTCTTTTTATTAATCACTAGTTGTAGAAAATAAAAAGATCTTTTCTTTTTATTAATCACTAGTTGTAGAAAATAAAAAGAGCTTTTCTTTTTATTAAATCACTAGTTGTAGAAAATAAAAAGATCTTTTCTTTTTATTAATCACTAGTTGTAGAAAATAAAAAGATCTTTTCTTTTTATTAATCACTAGTTGTAGAAAATAAAAAGATCTTTTCTTTTTATTAATCACGTTGTAGATTAAAAAGATTTTTTCTTTATTAATCACTAGTTGTAGAAATAATCTTCTCTTTATTAACCACTAGTTGTAAAATAAATAAAAATGATCTTTTCTTTTATCACTAGTGATAATAAAGACCAATAGGCAACTGAATAGTAGCATGCTAAAATATAAAGTAGTAGTATATTGATTAAATGAAGAAGTAGTAGTAAGTAGTATAAATGTCTATGTCCATAAAGTAGTAGTAGTAGTAAGTTGTATGTTGTGAATGAAGTAGTAGTAGTAGTAGATAGTTGGGTGTTATGTTTTTGATTAAAATGGAGTAGTAGTAGTAGTAGATAGTTGTAGGATGTTTTCTAAAATATCCTAGTATGTTTTTATGTTTAGAATGTTGTAGGATTATTTCTAAAAATATCGTATCATGCTTTATGTTTAGAATGTTGTAGGATTATTTCTAAAGATATCCTATCATACTGTATGTTTAGAATGTTGTAGGATTATTTCTAAAAATATCCTATCATGCTTTATGTTAAGAATGTTGTAGGACTATTTCTAAAAATATCCTATCATGCTTTATGTTTAGAATGTGGTAGGATTATTTCTAAAAATACCCTATCATGCTTAGAATGTTGTAGGATTAATTCTAAAATTGCCTATCACATATAGGAATGACATATATGTTGTAGGTTTCTTTCTAAGATTACCTATCATGTTTTATACTTAGAATGTTGTAGGACTTCTTCTAAAATTACCTATCATGTCTTTTGCTTAGAATGTGGCAGGATGCATTCTAAAAATTCCTATCATGTTTTAGGAATGCTATTTCATGTTAGAATATTGTAGGATTTGTATAAAAATTACCTACCATGTTAAGAATGATGTAAGCCATGTTAGGTGTGTGAATATGCTTAGAATGTGGTAGGATGCTTTCTAAAAATTTACCTATCATGTTTTCATGCTAGAATGTTGTAGGATGCTTTCTAAAATTTCCTATCATGTTTAGGAATACTATTTCATGTTTAGAATGTTGTAGGATTAATTCTAAAATTCCTACCATGTTTAGTTTAGACTATTTATGCTTACAATGTTGTAGGATTAATTCTAAAATTCCTACCATGTTTAGTTTAGTCTATTTATGCTTACAATGTTGTAGGATTAATTCTAAAATTCCTACCATGTTTAGTTTAGTCTATTTATGCTTAGAATGTTGTAGGATTAATTCTAAAATTCCTACCATGTTTAGTTTAGTCTATTTATGCTTAGAATGTTGTAGGATTAATTCTAAGAGTTTCCTACCATGTTTAGATCAACTCATTTATGCTTAGAATGTTGTAGGATTCAATCTAAGAGTTTCCTACCATGTTTAGATTAATTGTGCCTAGAAAGTTGTAGGATCCATGATAAATTACTTACCATGTTAGAAGTATATATACATATATACTTAGGAATGTTGCATGTTCATACTAGTAGTTACCCATGCTTAGTAAGATATTCATGTTTAATAGCTATTCATGCTTAATAAAAGTTCATGCTTGGATGATAGTAGAAAAAGTTATATACCATGCTAGTTTAATTGTAGGTAAGTGATATACCATGCTAGTTTTAATTGCTAGTAAATCGTATGTCATGCTAGTTAAGTTGTAAGTAAGTTATATACCATGCTAGATAGGTGGTAGAGAAGTTATATACCATGCTAGTTTAATTGTAAGTAAAGTGATATACCATGCTAGTTTTAATTGCTAGTAAATTGTATGCCATGTTAGTTAAGTTGTAAATAAGATATATACCATGCTAGATAGGTGGTAGAGAAGTTATATACCATGCTAGTTTAATTGTAGGTAAGTGATATACCATGCTAGTTTTAATTGCTAGTAAATTGTATGCCATGCTAGTTTAAATTGTAGATAAGCTGTATACCATGCTAGATTAAATGAATACTCATGCTTAGATAAGTATTTGTTCAGGCTATGTTAGTAGATGATCATGCTTAATCATTATACATGCTAAGTAAGTAGGTATCATGCTAATTATTGGTCATGTTAAGTTAGAGATATCCATGCTATGATATTCATGCTTGGATTAAAGAAACTACCCATGGTTAGTTGCAGAGATTCTATGTTATGTTCCATACCATGCTAAAGTCCAAATGCATGTTTAGAACATTGTAGGAGTAATGTTAGACTACCTACCATGCCTTGGAATGTTGTATGTTATATTAGTTATCTATCCATGCTTGGGTTATGGTGATTAGTCAAGATAAGTAGTAAGCTTTCACGCTCGCTTGACTATAGTGGACTCTATGTCTAGGTCGTAGTGATTTTTATGCTTAAGCTCGGTGTAAGCACAAGCGAAATCACATTTATACTTAGGAGTGTGATGGTGAGTAGTTCTGTTTTAATTGGATTACCGTAGGAAGATGCTTGCGAGTGTATGTCATGCTTAAGGCATTATAGGTCGAAGTAATAAGATCGGGAAGACCACTAGTAATAGTTAGTTGATAAAGGCTGTTATGCCGCCTTCGGTTCTTCCTTAATAGAATACCGATCATAGACTGTTGGTAGATCCCTCTGTTGCTTCTAATAATAGATGACCAAGTTTGTTAGTTAGCACGTTTGGCTGCTTCTAAGATTGATTACCTGTATGGTTGTTTGCACATGGTTGTGCTCGTACGTGGCTCGACTGGCCCGTATGTAGCTGTGGGTCTCATACGTAGCTTAGTTGGCTCGTTTGTAGGTTGTTGTCTCGTACGCGGCCCGACCGGCCCGTGCGTAGCTGTTGGTCTCATACGCGGCTTATTTGGCTGGTATGTACGTGGTTATCTCCTACGAGACCCGCCTGGCTCGTAGGTAGTTATTGTTTTATACGTAGCTTATTGGCTCGTATGTGGTTGTTACTCGTGTATAACTTGTTAGCTAGTACACAGTTCGTTGTGCTCGTCTAGGGTGATATTACCACCCTAAGGGCTATCGACCGTCAAGACCTATGTTTTCTTACCCTAAGGAACTGTGGAGAAGTCACTCCTTGTATACCGTCGAATCTTAACCAGGGTAGGTTAATCAAGGACCGGAGTATAGACGAAATCCAAGTCTAGGGTAGCGGCATGCATGTATATTCACACGGCCCAAGTCTGGGATCGATGAGCCACGAACCGGATCCTGAGGGATTCTGGTAAGCCTAGGTTGAGTAGCCTAGTAGAGTTGTCCTGCGAGGTCTACTGTAAAGGCCTAGCATGTTGAGTTTATAATATTGTCATCCCTAGGATTGTTCGAGTTAGGGACATCATTAGGATAGTGACTTACAAGGAATATTTTACTTAAACCCTTTTGCCGGGGGAGAGGAGTCGGTGGTAGGGGGCCCCCTTACACTAACTCGTCCCTTGAGGCAGATCATAGGTGGTGTATTGGGTTGTACCTTCCCGTTAAAGGGATACGCACGGTGCCGTCTCACAAGTTGAGGACACGGGTTTCGTATCTCGCTCTGTTAATTCCTGAAATACCGTGGCTGGGGTGCCACAGGATGCATGGTGCAGTCCTGCGCTTGCTAGACCCCAGAGGGTGCCACAGGGTAGGCTTCGAGCTATCCTGCGCTTGCGAAACCCTATAGTTTGATTTTGGAACGATGCCCGATATACTGGGATCGAGTGAGGTCCGGCATGCCGGGTAGTAGTGGAAAATGGAGACACCATAAGCAGACTGCATGGGGGGACTTGACCCCTTCTGCAACCTCACAGAGTCATGGAGTATTGTCAGGAACAGGTTGTGTACAATTAGAATTCATAATGCGGGTTCAATCCCTATATATGGAGAAATGGCTATAGATGGGGTCGCATGTAGTATGGGCTGCATGTTGCTTCGGAGACTTACTGACATTAGAATATGAAGCGTCCTAGTTCTATTTAAATATCGCATTAGAGTCTAGTCTTAGCACTCACAAACACTTAAACTACACCAACACCATTGCTATATTTTGTATATTGTTTGGGAGATTCGCTGCTATATGATCAGCCTTTAAGCGTTAGTGAATACTGACGTCCCCACTTCCATAGGTACTGGATCGCCGAAGTACAAAGGCGAAATTCAGGAGGACTCAAGGCAAGGGAAGCAAGGAGTCAGTGTTATGTTTTGTTCCGCTACAGTATATGTATTGATTATGCATTAGTTGAGAAGTACTCTGATGTAAGATATCGAAGGTTGTAATACTTAGAAATGTAAAGGTAATATTGTAACTCTATTGTAAGGTATTACAGTTGTACAATATTCAGACTTGTAACACATTGTGTATTGAAGACAAAGTTTTAAATTCTCCTGTTTTTCTGTGTATTGTGACTAATTGAAGAAAAGGTCTTGGCTCCTGTCACGGTTTTCCAGTATTGGAAATCAGGGCGCTACACTTCACCTCTCGGTTCTCTTTCATCGTCTTCACCATGGAACCGAAGCTCTAACTTCCTGCTCCTTCGACCTGTCGCTCGGCTCCTCATCTCTCTCTTCCGATCAACAACTTTGCCTTGCACCTCGACAGCAACAACCCCAACCCCGAGCACCTCCTACTCTCCCCTCCAGTGCACTCCCCTGTGCTGGTTGCGTCCCATCCTCATGTGGGATGCCAGCGTAGCACTGCTGCACCCTCACCTCGACAGCTCGATGCTCCAGCAACCTCCGACCAGCTCCACCCTGTCACCCTCCCCTTGCACTGCCTCTCGGTCCTATACAACAACAGTCGGCAGCAACGACAGCATCCCTCGCCGGTGCTAGACCTGTGCGCCGTCAACCGACCGCCACCTTGCTACCCTGCCATTCGCCATCACCACCCCCGGCTGTCCCTACTTGGTGGTTGCTGTTGATCAAGGTTTTGATCTTCCTTGATTGTGGGCCGTCGATCATCATGATCATCATCATTATGGATTTCTGATCATGATTAATCTCAGCCGTTGATCGCATCATCATCATCATCAAGATACTTGATCTCGACCGTCGGATCTCCCTTGATCATTACGATCGTGACCATCATCTTGACCTTGATCTTGATCTTCGATCTTAGCCATCCGATTGTGTTTCGTGATCTCGATTGTCTTCATCTTGTTCGTGATCGTGTGTTCGTGATTGGTTCGTGGTCTGTTCGTTGTGTTCATGCCCGGGAATCCATTCCCGTTATTCTTGATCTTTGCACTGTTTCCGTCGTCGTATCTCAGGCAAGTAACTTGTACTCAAATTCTTTTGTATGATACAAGTCAAAAATACCGCTTATAGTGTAGTTGGGTTCTAGGGACAATTGGTGCGTGAATCCCCTTGTTGATATTGTCTCTATAGTGAAAACTTGACCACAGTTGCCTCATGACACATATGACATGAGTACAACTTAGGATTTACCATATATTTGAGGTGATCGAATATGTGAGTTAGTTATGAGAAATTGTGGGTTTGTTGGATCCTTGTGACATACTTGTTGTGGATATTTAGTATACCCTATTTTATGTTGTTTGGACACTTGGTAGACTCTAATTCATATTTAGTTATGTTTCGATCAAGTTTCGTGTGATTCATGTTGGTTTTGTTCCTAAAGGAATTTCTGTGTTTGGTCGATAATCTGTCTGAATAAGTAATTTAGACCATATTAAGGTCAGTATAAAACATGAGTTTTAAAGGAATTTGTCTTCTTTCTAACCCCTCTGACCTTGCTCGATTTTGTTTTCGTATGTGTGAGATATGACTGTTTTACCACAGAGGTGTAGGTAAATTCCAGATTTCGTTTCTTGATGATTTTGTTGACTAAATTATTTTGATACTTGTGCTACACATATTATTTTGATCTGAAACTTTGGCCAATACTTCTATATCTATCTAGGGATTACCCAGAATTTTGGTGGATTTTATTGATGAGTTTTATATACCGTTTCATGCTTGTTTATAAAGATTGTATTTGCTGTAATTTGCTCGTTGTTATGTAAAGAATCGTATTTTCACCCTATTTCCTTCTACTGTATGGAAAATATTTATGAAATATGAAAGTTAGATTATTTTGTCTGTTTTCATCTCCCTTTGGTGGATTTGGGTTTCGTTTCACAGCTTGCGAAATATTTCAGTTTTCGTACAGCAGTGTTGGGAATTCTAGATTTGCCAAACTATCAGTTCTTGATGTTTTCTGATTTTTGTTGGCTAAAAAATTTTACTGGAAAATTATGAAACTTTATATTCTGATCCTAGACATGTAGGGGATTTCCCTAGATTTTTCCTGGATTTATTTGAGTTTTAATGCTGTATTTTCTTACTGAGAATTCGATTTACTGATTTCTGATTGAACATGTTTTCTGGATTCAAACCTGTTTTGAGTTATGATTTTCTGAAATTCGATATGACTTATTTATATTCGCTAGATTTAGTTAGGAGTCTATTTTTCATATTCTTTGACAGATCCAGATTTGCATTTCTATAGCAACGGGATTCCCTTTTTTAGTACAGTAGTGTCTTGCTGCCCTGAATTAACATTTGCATGATTCTATTCCTTTATGAACTGTATATCATCTGTACCTGTTTATCTGTCACCCTGAACCTGTTACATGTTTATACCATACTATTATCATTCTGTTTTTCTGCACATACATGTCTGTCTGCTAATAATAAAAAAATGACCAAGTCGGGGTTAAGGGAAAGATCTAGTAGTGGAAGATATATAAATGTGTACTGAGAAGAGGGCCCGTGTTTCCTATCTGTTACATATTCATGGTTACATGATTCACGACTCTGTTATCTGACCCTGTCTACATTACTTCCTATAGGAAGGTGTAGAGAAAAAGAGAACCACTAGGTTCTATCTGTCTGTCTGATCTGATTATCTGATATCTGTCTATCTGAACCCTGAGTATACTGCCCTATTGAATCCACTATGAAATCTAAAGCAAAACTATTTGAATGTAGCAACCATGTAAAGTGGGCTGCATGAAGTGCTACCTAGATAGTAATCACACAAGACTTATAAGAACATGACATCTGTATTCTGTTATCTGTATCTGTTCATCTGATATCTGTTATCTGATTATCTGTTATCTGTCTGACTATCATCTGACACTACCATCTGTATATCTTTCTGTATGCCATCTGACCCTTGACACTTGACACATGTTAGTCTGATTGTTTTCCTGATTCATGTTTATTATCACATTTCTGTTGACACATTTATACCATGCTATGTAGTTCTGTTATTTTATATTTGTTATTACTTAGTTTTCCCCATGTACTTGTATCATACGTTATAAGTGGCCCGTAACTTGCATTGATGGGTACTTGTTTTCTTTTTCCTTCTACTGCAAATTATTGATTACAGATCAGGATGCTCGTTTGTCCGATGGCATCGGCGAGATGATGTATTAGTGCTGGATTTTCTGATTTATTATTATTATTATTTGTTGCTTGAACTTGAATAAATTGTATTTGATACTTGGATTTATTTGTATTTGGGCAAATGTGACCCAGGATATTATTAACTGTCAACTCTTGATTTATTTTGAGATTATATTATATTTTGGATTTCAAGTAAATTTCTGTTGATCTATTTATTCAATTGTGCATGATTGGTTGATTCTTTTGCTTCCGACACTGATTATTTTGCGAGATGTTGTAAAGATTCCTGAACAGCTTATGGATGATGAAAATCATTCGCTGGGCCAATGTTACGTGCTCGTATTTCGTATTTTTGAGAAGCGGGGCATGACAGTCTCCCTGACAGGCGAACACCCTCGCTAGTTCCTGTCCTTACACTCAACTATGACTCGATCTAGTCCTACGAAGGTATCCATGCTACCCCACCCCAAGACTAAAGGTAAGGCTAATTACACGATTACTAGTATTTCTTTTATTAACCGATTGCTAAAAGCTATCACTCTAGCCAAACTCTAATTCTCTTTCATTTTATTATTAGAAGTATGAACCTCTAGGCGAGCTATCTCATATTACCCATTCCCTTAGTTAGGCGATCTATCTACCATATCCAATCCCTAACTTGGTAATCAACTAGGCTTGCTATGAACAACTAGTTAAGTTCTACTTGTAGACTCTTTCTAGTTAGTTACCTTTATCATTAATGGATCTTAACCCATCCCACACTAGGCCTCAACTAGCCCTCAAGTCCGGCCCAAGGGTTGGCCCACCTCGACCTACACTTGGCACGAACCAACGACGAATCGACCCCGTCTATTGTCGCAACCGCCATCTACGCTTGGAGTTCAATTGCAACCTCGGCCGGACCAACAAGTAGCTCCCGCTAAACTTAACGCTCCACGATCCTCGACAAGTGGTAGCTCCAAACACAAACCATGGAATCCATCTATGCACGGCGAGTACGTCGGCGCACAAGTCATCTCCTCCAATGCGTTCGATGCGACACAGATCTTATTCTACCTGTAAGACTTCGTCCGAGAGTCTCAATACTCAATCCAAGGTATCCCAACATGGTACACCACACTATGAGTAAGTCCTAATCATGAATACCCAAATAAGGGTTCTAAGAGCCCTAAAATTGACAATTTATAAATCCAAATAGCAAGCACACATTTGGCTTTTATGCCAAAACATAGTCATTCTCGGTCCCATTTCTTTGAGAAATCGTGATCGGGAGCTCACACACTTCTACTCAAGGTAGAAAGCAAGTATAAGAACACTTTGGACATGGATTTCATCCCAAAGTGGTCAACAATAATACCCCAACATCCAATAAAATTTCAGCTTCAAAACAGTGAATAACGTTGTCTATATTGGGGTCTACAAGCAACTATAAGCTACTCTTAGCAAGGAACATTAGGTAATTTAAGTCCTAACCCAAGTACACATCTATAACATGAGTCTTGACCTCAAACATCAACTCTAAGCCAACAAGATACAAGTTCAAACTCATTTCAATGAACATGGTGCAAAACAGTAAGCTCTAAGATTCACTGTGTTTCTGTCGTCACTTGCAAAAATCATATAAAATCGTATAATTATCCAAATCATGATTTCTCAGTCATTCCAGAAAGGTCTATGTGTATACTAAAACTTCCTAGTTTTAAGTTTCTTCATATAAGGTCGTTTACAAGCTCTTATGGTCCCATCTTTAACAAGTGTACAGATTCTCAGAACAGCACCTCATATTAACACTGTCATGGGATAAAATCAGATTAAAATAGTAAACAGCGTCAGAACATTATGAAATTTTAAATTCTAGCTCCTGACACATGACGTGACAACACTTCCAAAATTCAGGTGAATGTAGTTTTTAATTATGCCTCTTTGAATAACACCAAAAACAGAGCAATAACAGCAGCAGTTCTGTTTACTAGAATAACTAGCTGAGTTTACATGACTTTATTAACATCACTATAGTAGTCCAAATCTCATGAAATTTGAAACATAGGTATGGGATACCTTTAAAAAAGACATACTAAAATTTCAGATCATTCCTATAAGCATGCAGCAAGATACAAGTCATTCTTCTCACAATAGTAACAACAAAAACTGTTTCTTTTTATTGTGACCAGCATGCAAGTTGGCATTTTATTTTAATAGCAAAAAAAATCATAAAACTCTGGAAAACTTACTGAAGGTGCACAACACATAAATGAACATCATATAAAAATTTCAAGTTAATCCAAGCAGTGGTGTTCGAGTTATGAGCTACGCACTAACAACAAAAATTCAGCTTTTTAACAGGATTTTCTGTTTTGGGTTTCTTAGCACAAAACGAGTTATCTAAGTTCATTCAAGAGCATGAATGTCATTCTTCAATCATCACAATCATCATTTAACAATATAAAACAACTATAGAGGTTAGAAACACACACCTTGATGAATTTTGATGGAAAAGAGATCCTACAAGCTCCTAGCTTCAAGATTGGTCTTCTTGCTCCTAGCTCCTTGCCTTCTTGGCTCCTTGGCTCCTCCTCCTTGCTTGGCTACTTGTTTTCCTTCTCCTTGGCTCTAATTTCATTATAGGGTTTGTTTGGGGGTAAGAATGAGAGTAGAAGAGTGTAGGATTTAAAGTAGGAGAAGATAGGAGTGTGAAATGGCAATTATTGCATTGTGGGGGGTTAAAATGCAAAAGGTGGGAGGGGGTTCAGATCTGACCTGATTTGGCATGGGGAAGAGAAGGGGAAACTTGAATTTGATTGGGGTGGAAAGGAGGTAGAGTGTAAGAGTGGAGATAGTCTCATCATGAAGCAATTTGAGTTCAAACAAAACCCTAACCCTAATTCTTTTCCCTCCCATTCTCATGTAATCTTTGGGCTTCATTTTTTTTTGTACATGTCATGTCACACTACAAGTGTGTGTTCATGGCTCAATGGTCAAAAGAACATGGTTTGAGCCCATGTCTAGCTCATGGTGAGTCTAGTTGAAGTTTATGAAATAATTCCATACTAATAGTTTCAAAAAGAAAAATAAATAAATAAATATAGTATTTTAGTGCTTAACAAATCATACATATATTTATATGAAAATCCGGGTTGTTACAACAACCTTAGAAAACACCCTACACACCCTCCTACCCTACTGATATGGGGTAAAAAATATGGCCCCATCTGGGCCACCAGATCTCCTCAAATCTCGCTCCCCTGTGATCATCATGTCAAACAAGTCAAACGGGTTTTAGCTCATTCAGGCCCACAGGCAAACGGGTCCGACCCGGTCCATTAGGGTCTCAGCCCATTTACCCCTACCTGTAAATACCAGACCCCCTCCTCACTTCCAGAGTTAATAAACTTTTCCCCACATGAACCCTAGCTACTGTTGCTTTCTCAGTGACTGACTAGATCGTCGGAGGGCCTGTCACCGGGACTCCTCCCGATTTTTCTAGACAGTGTGCAGGTACAAAAGGCCGAGCCGAGCCTCACAGATTCAATCCGAGCTACTAGATCCGAGCTACTGGAATCGAGCCAAGCACCCGGTCTCCACCTCCCTCCTGCTAATCCCGAGCCGGTCCTACGAGCTAGGATCGAATCGACACCAGTACCACATCTTCCGCTACAATTACACAAACTCACACCTGTTGCACCCACACCCCAAAAATAAAAAGCATCAGGTTGGCACCATCTGTGGGAAACTCATGTACTATCGCTAGTCCGAGCCCAACCAAGAATGTCCCCTCAAGTCCGAGCTCTTCCATGACTCTCAAAGCCAGAAGGGCCGTCACCTTGGCATGACACCCGGACCCTCCACATCACAGCCACGTGGACACCCAGGGTTCCAACCAACCACGGATCAACGGTGCGGCCGGACACGGCCTGGGTGCTTCTCACTCAAACACAACTAATTTGAGGCGAGTCATCTTTAATCGATAGGCCAGTCGGACTAGGGGAGAGGTCGCTTCCAACTCGGTCTCGAACCATTGCAGACAGCCATCCATAGAGCTTGATCAGGGACACAGCCACTCGCCCCGTGAACCTCCGCCCCTGTAGAACCCGGCGGGGCACGCCCCTGTCACGAGGGCTGAGTTCCAAAACTTTCAGGACGAGGTCCTCCAAGCAACCCGAGGCAGCCATGGAATCGAGGTCCGCAACAACTCCGACCCTCGGTTAGGAGCAAGGGCGGCGAGTCCTACGGATCGGCCCGTTAGATGGAACAAAAGGACATCATCCTCCAGCACACACAGGAGATGGAGAACCGCCTCGCCCATCTCGGCGAGGACGGACCAATGTCGGGTCATGGTCATCGGCCGACCCGACACCCATTCTTCCCCATGGAGGCTGAGATCCCCCAAAATTTCAGGCCTCCCCAATTCGAGACATACAACAGCGAGGGTGATCTCGCTGATCACATGGAGGGGTTTAAGATCCTTATGATGATTCACAGCGCTGCGGATCCCCTCCTATGACGTGCCTTCCCTGCTACCCTTCACGGTCCAGTTCAGGAATGGTTCTCAAAGCTCACTCTTGGCTCAGTCTTCTCATTCGACTAGTTGGAAGCAAACTTCCTAGCCCACTTCTCGACCTAGCAGAAAGGTTGAGAAGACGAGCGCGTCCCGTCTGGACCTCAGGAAGAAGGAAGGGGAGTCATTCCGCAATTTCGTTTGGAGGTTCACCACCGAGGCAAGGTTGGTCTCCTCTCTTGAAGTGGGCATCGCTTCAGCGGCTTTCCGACACAACATTCGGCATGGTCACCTGAAGGCTTCATTGGCTAAAAAAACCACCCATCGACTTCCCCAACTGCTCAACAGGGTCGTGAAGTACATTCGAGCGGAAGAGGCCCTAAATCCGGAGGGCACCAAAGAAGCCACTTCCAAGGAGAAGCGGAAGGCCGACGACGTCGAACCCGTCAAGAAAACCACGAAAGAGACAACCAGTCTCAAAAGAGTTCCTCCGGTCCCCTTATTTGAGAGGTATACGCCGCTGACCTAGAACATCTCGACAATTATGATGGAGATCGAGGATAAAGGGCTCGTCCGACTCCCTCCCCGACCAAGCAACAACAAGCGGGACTAAAGATTCTACTGCCGCTTCCACCGAGACATTGGGCACGAGACGAACAACTGTCAGGCCCTTAAAGACGAGATCGAGGCCCTCATCCAGTGAAGGTACTTGAGAGATTTCACTGAGGATAATCTACGAGACCGGAGGGATCCGAGGAATCTGATGCCTTCGCCTCCTCCTCGAACGATCAACTGACGGCTCGAGCAGGACCCCGAGCCTGAGGAGACCGGAGGGCAAGCCACACTACACTGCGTCCATGGTGGACCCATGGGAGGGGAATCTAATACCTCTGGTAAGGCCTTCATCCGAGAGGTTAACTCCGTCTGGGATCATCCTTCCCCCCAGATTCAGCGACGAATGGTATCCTTTTCTGGAGAAGACCTAGAGGGAGTCCAGCTCCCACACTGCGACGCCCTCGTTATCAGCCTCGTCATTGCAAATTTCGAAGTCCGCCGAATTCTTGTGGATAACAGGAGTTCATTCGACATCCTCTTCGGAAGCATTTGAGAACCTCAAGCTCCCCCGAGATAAGCTATAGCCTATCGGGTACACACTGCTTGGGTTCTCGGGCATCCCAATACAAATTGAAGGGAACGTGATTCTAGACCTAATGGCTGACACGACCCCCATCACACAAACCGAAATCAATGGACTTTATGGTGGTTAACATCAAGGCGGCATACAATGCCATCCTCGGCCGACCCAGCCTCTGCCCGTTCTAGGCCGTTCCCTCAGCCTACCACTTAAAGCTGAAATTCCCCACTGACCTCGGAGTCGGCATTATTAGAGGAAATCAGGAGTCTATACATTCGTGCTACATGACTGCGGTCGGAGGCGGGGTGTTCGCACTCGACGCAATCGAGCTCATGCCTGAAAGATGCCATCCCGAGTCGGAACCTGCGGACGAATTGTAGGAGGTCGCATTCGAGGCGGAAGATAAATCAAAGTGGTTCCGTTTGAGCTGCACCCTTTCCCCTGAGCTGAACCCAGGACTGATTGATTGTGTTCGCCGCAATATCAACCTCTTTGCCTGTACCCCGTCCGACATGATCAGGATTTCCAAGAACCTAATCATGCACAGGCTGAGCGTCGCCCCGGGCTCCAAGTCGATCCATCAGAAGCGACGCAAGTTTGCCCTGGATAGGCAACAAGCAGTAAAAGCGGAAGTGGACAAACTGTTGTCCACCTGGTTCTTTCAGGAGGTCAGCTACTCTGAGTGGCTGGCTAACATCTTGATCGTCAAGAAGGCCAGCGGGAGCTGGATGATCTGCATAGACTTCACGGATTTCAACAGGGCGTGCCCCAAAGATCCTTTTCCCCTCTCGAGCATCGACGCTCTGATCGACGCAATGTCGGGTCATGAGCTCCTGACCTTCATGAATGCCTTTTCAGGCTATAATCAGATCCGGATGTTCCCTATGGACATCACCAAAACATTCTTCATCACCGAATAGGGTCTCTACTGTTACCAGGTCATGCCCTTCGGGCTCAAGAATGCTAAGGCCACCTACCAGAGACTTGTCAACCGAGTTTTCAAAAATCACATCGGTCGTAACATGGAGGTATACGTCGACAACATGCTCGTCAAGAGCCGACGGGGGTAGGATCATGTCATCGGCCTTGAGTAAGCCTTTGGCATCCTTCGATCCCACAACATGAGGCTCAATCCCGCCAACTGTGCCTTCGGCGTCTCCTCTGGAAAATTTCTTGGATTCGTCGTTAGCCAGCGTGGCATAGAGGCAAATCCCGAGAAGATCCAAGCCATAATCGTCATGGCCCCTCCCAGGAATATTAAGGAGGTCCAGCGGCTCACGGGAAGACTGGCAGCCATCGGCTGCTTCCTCTCCAAGTTTGGAGAGAAGTCCCTCCCCTTCTTCAAGGCCCTGCGAGGGGCGAAAGGCTTCGAATGGGGAGACCCACAGTAACAGGTGTTCGACTAGTTAAAGTCCTACCTCGCCAACCCCCTACTTCTGAGCAAACCCAAACTAGGCGAACCCCTCTTTCTATACCTTTTAGCCTCGAAAAGTGCACTGAGTGTCGTGCTCGTCCAGGAAGAAGAAGGTGTTCAGAAGCCTCTCTACTATGTGAGCAAGGTCTTGCTCTCGGCCGAAACAAGATATGCAAAGATGGACTAGGTGGTATACACCCTGGTAATGGCCGTGCAAAAGCTCCCTCCTTACTTCCAAGCCCACTCTATCCATGTCCTGACGGACCAGCCTCTCAAGGTCGTCCTCCACAAGACTGAAAGTTTCGGCCGCTTAGTCAAGTGGTCGATTGAACTAAGCCAGTACGACATCAGCTACCAGCCTAGAAAAGCCATAAAAGGGCAGGCCCTTGCTAAATTTATCACGGAGTGCACTATCTCCGAGCCGGCAGACACTCAAGAGGAAAATCCAATCTGGGGGGTTTATGTCGATGGCTCGTCTTGCGAAGTAGGAAGTGGCGCAGGTGTTATCCTCAAAGGTCCCGACAAATTCATTCTCTAGTATTCCCTCCACCTGAATTTCCCAGGATCAAACAACGAGGTAGAGTACAAGGCTATAATAGCCGAGATTACCCTAGCGCACAAGGCGGGGGCCAAGCAAGTCAGGGCCTTTAGCGACTCCCAGCTCGTGGTCAACCAGATCACAGGGGAGTACGAGGCTCCTAACCCTCAGATGGTCCGATACTTGGTGGTTGTCCAGCAACTCCTGGCAACCTTTGGCTTCTCCTTGGTGGAACGAATCCCTAGGGAGCAAAATGCTCAGGCTGACTCCCTGTCAAAACTTGCCTCGTCGTCCTTCGAAGGGCTCGACAGCACCGTCCTAATCGAAATTCTCCTAAGTCCTAGCATCGACCTCCCAGAAGCCTTCTGCCTTCACTGAACTTCAGCTGGACAATTAGATGACCCCCATCCGGATGTTTCTGGTCGATGGCGAGCTTCCTCATGATCAGGCCAAGGCTAGAAGGACCCGGGTCCGTTCAAAAAGGTTCATCATAATCAACGAGACACTCTTCAAATGCTCGTACACGACAACAGATGGCAGACCCTATCTTCGCTGCCTGGCCCCCGATGAGGCCAAGTACACTCTGAAGGAATTACATGAAGCAATCGAGGGGTGTCACATAGGGAGCAGGTCGCTCATGAGAAAAGCCCTAAACCACGGGTACTACTGGCCGACCATGTTTCAAGACACCCAGGACCTCGTCAAAAGGTGCGACCCTTGCCAAAGATTCTCCTCAGTGAAAAGGCTCCCACAAGCCAACCTCCGCTCCCTGGCAAGTCCGACCCCATTTGCTATGTGGGGGATGGACTTGGTCGCCCCATTTCCAAAAGCAACGGGCCAGAGGAAGTTTCTCGTGGTGGCCATCGACTACTTCACCAAATGGATCGAGGCAGAGCCCCTGGCCACGATCACCAAGCACCAGACTCAGCAATTCTTCTAGAAGAACATCATCTGCCGGTTCGGGATCCCACAGGTACTTATCACAAACAACGGGACCCAATTCACAGGCCATAACTTTTGGAAGTTCTGCGAAGACATCGGCGTCCAGCAGCGCTTCTCATCGATATGTCACCCTCAGTCAAACGGCCAGGCCGAGAACGCGAACCGTCAAATCCTTGACGGCCTAAAGAAGTAGTTGGATAATTTATCAAAGGGGCTGTGGGTCGACGAGTTTCCAAGCGTACTCTGGGCGCACCGGACGACGAAGAGAATCCCCACGGGCGAGTCACCGTTCAACCTAAACTACGGCACAGAGACGGTTATTCCCCTAGAGATCGGGCTCCCATTGCCGACGATCACTTCGACGAAGTGAACAACTCAACGGGCCTCTGAGCCAACTTGGACCTAATCGACAAAGTTGGGAAAAAATCCGCCATCAGAAGAAGCATATACCAACAATGGATCAAGAAGTTTTACAACAAGAATGTCCGGCCCACCGATATCAAGCTAGGTGGGCTCATCCTCAGGAAGCTAGCGGTATCCGACCTCGGTAAAAAAAGAAAATTGGCCCCTAACTGGGAAGGCCCGTATAAGGTCTCCGAAGTGATACGTCCTGGCACGTATCGACTCATAGACCTGGGGGGCAGGATCATAAAGAGGCCATAGAATGCAGAACACCTCATCAAGTTCCTCGAAGGGAAGGACTAAACCCCGTTTTTTGGGCTAACAGAAACTCATGTAATCGGCACCATGTGCCCCCCCCCTGCCCCCCTTCTTTTTGTTGTGTAAATAAAAAGTGTAACCTTGTTTCTTTCCTTCTTTTTCCAATTTCGTGAGAACTTCGGTACCTCCAGCTCGGCATTCGGCATTGACTTTGAGCCATACCCTAGCTTTCAGCAAGCTTCATGGCTACGCGCTCGACAATGACTTTGAGCCACACCCCAGCTCTTTTAAAGAGTACAAGAGCTCGGCATTCGGCATTGACCTCAAGCCATACCCTAGCTTCCTCAAGCATTATGGACTAGGCGCTCAGCAATGACCTCGATCCATACTCTAGCTTTCTCAGGCATTATAGGCTACGCGCTCGGCAATGACCTCGAGCCACACCCCAGCTCTTTTACAGAGCACAAGAGCTCGGCATTCGGCATTGACCTCGAGCCATACCCTAGCTTTCTCAAGCTTTATGGGCTAGGCGCTCGGCAATGACCTCAAACCATACCCTATCTTTCTCAAGCTTTATGGGCTACATGCTCGGCAATTACCTCGAGCCACAACCCAGCTCTTTTACAGAGCACAAGAGCTCGGCATTCGGCATTGACCTCAAGCCATACCATAGCTTTCTCAAGCTTCATGGGCTACGCGCTCAGAAATGACCTCGAGCCACACCCCAGCTCTTTTACAGAGCACGAGAGCTTGACATTCGGCATTGACCTCGAGCCATACCCTAACTTTCTCAAGCCTCATGGGCTACATGTTCGGCAATGACCTCGAGCCACACCCCAGCTCTTTTACAGAGCACAAGAGCTCGGCATTCGGCATTGACCTAGAGCCATACCTTAGATTTCTCAGGCTTTATGGGCTACGCGCTCGGCAGTGACTTTGAGCCACACCCCAGCTCTTTTACAGAGCACAAGAGTTCGGCATTCGACATTAACCTCGAGCCATACCGTAGCTTTCTCAGGCCTTATGGGCTACGCCCTCGACAATGACCTCGAGCCACACCCCAGCTCTTTTACAGAGCACAAGAGCTCGGCATTCGGCATTGACTTCGAGCCATACCCTAGCTTGCATAGCAAGCTTCATGGGCTACACACTCGGCTATGACCTCGAGCCACACCCCAGCTCTTTTACAGAGCACAAAAGCTCGACATCCGGCATTGACCTCGAGCCAAACCCTAGCTTTCTCAAGCTTCATGGGCTACGCGATCGACAATGACCTCGAGCCACACCCAAACATTCTCACAAAACGGGGCTCGACACTCGGCTTGCGCTACACAACATTCCAAGCTCTTGTAACCCCTGTTTTCCCAAAAAAGTATTTTTGTGTATTTTCTGTATTTAAAAAGTTTCACAAATTAATTTTTTGGTTTTCATATTCTTTTGTCAAGATGTATTGTTGACTCTTTTATTAAAATCTAGTTTTCGATCAATATTTTTATTGTAACTATTTTCTATGAATTTTACATTTTAATACAAATCTTATTTTTGTTATTTTTACTCTGATTTTTGTTATTAGTACTAGTACTATTATTATTGTTAATATTATTATTAATTTTGGGTGGTTATTGAAAATCCATTTCCATGTGCTAATCGTATTTGTATCTATTTTAAATAAATTATATTTTTGTAATGCAAATTACATTTTTATTATAAACAATTTTTTTATTTGTTATTTTATTTTCTTAATGAATTTTTAAAAACCCTAATGGATTTTTTAACCAACTACCCATTTTACTATCACCATTAATTAAACCTGTTTAACCCTATATTACCCAAAACCAATTTATTAACTCTACCCAAACCTGTTTAACCTAACTACCCTATTTATATCCAAACCCATTAACTTAACACCCTTACCCATTTAACACACCCCAAAACCCATTGGATATTTTCCGAAACCGTTAAGCACTAGAGCATAACCCTGTCTTCTTTTGCATACCCATTTACCCATTCCCTACCAAACACAAACCCGATACCCATCCCCTGTTAAACTAAACCCTAACTTTTACCCCTATTTAAACCCATCCCTGCATGAACCTGTTCATCTTCTACCCTTACACCGCTTTCCCTCTCTCTGCCACTCCTGATCCCGCTCTCAGCCCTGTTCCTCACCTCTCGTGCATCTCCCTCCTGCACCGCCTACCCAGGCGTCGTCCCTTCTCCACTCTCTCCTCCCTTCCGCAGTTGTGCCACCACAGTCGGCAGCATTATGCTGGCGACTTCCCGAAGCCATCAGCCACCCTGCACCATCCAGACAGCAGCGACCAGTCGCAACCCCTTGCCTGCACCCCGGTGTCCTCTGCCCTAGCTCCGGTGGACCTCCTCGCCTACAGCCACCTGCGGAGCCGCCACTGAGCCCTGCCGTCAACCTCGCCTGAGCGATGCCTTACTGCCATTGGCCCCGACTGCTCCCCAATTGCTACCCATCTTCTCGTGTCCAGTGGAGTTGCTATTTATATGAGTTGCTCACTTTGATCGTGAGCCATTCGTTTGATCTTGATCATCATCACGATCATGATCATCATGTTCCCCTTGGTTGATTGATTGATTCCTAGTCGTCCATTAATTTGATCTTGATCATCACCATCGGGGTGATCTTAGTCGTCCGTTGGATCTTGATCATCATGCTTGATTGGATGTGGGTCGCCGATCTTCTCTTGATCATCCGATTAGATCCTAGTTGTTCGATCTCTTCTTGATCATCATGATCATCATGATCATCAATTTCCTTTGACCGCAGTCGTTTGATCGATCGATCTTGATCTTCATCATTATCTTCACCATCAAGGAGATCTGGACCATCCGATCTTGTTGATCTTGATCTTGATCTTCGATCTTAGCCGTCTGATTGTGTTTGTGATCTCGATCGTCTTCATCTTGTTCGTGATCGTGTGTTCGTGATTGGATCGTGGTTCGTTCATTATGTTCGTGCTGGGAATTCATTCCCATTATTCTTGCTTTGTGCCGTTTCTATCGTCGTCTCTCAGGCAAGTAACTTGTACTCAATTCCTTTGTATGATACAAGTCATAAATTTCGCTTGTAGTGTAGTTGGGTTCTAGAGACAACTCGTGTGTGATGTATTTTGATGAGTATTGTCTCTATAGTGCTATTTGACCATAGTTGCCTTACGACACAAATTTGACATGAAACAACTCAGGTTTTGACCGTTCTTGATGTGATTATATTTGTGAGATTATTATGAGAAATTGTGTGTTTGTTTGGATCCATATGATATACTTGTTATGGACATGCTACATACCCTATTTCATGATGTTTGGACACTTAGTAGACTCTATAACATGTTTGGCTGTGTTTGGAACGAGTTTCGTATGTCGTATATTGATGTGTTGTTAAGAGGAAAATCTATATTTTGTCAGTGATTAGTTTTGATTGGTATTTAGAACATATTAAGGTCAGAATCTTAACTTCAGTATTAAAAATGATTTTTAGATAAATCCGTCTTCTTTCCAAACTCTCTGACCTTGATCGATTTCGTTTTCGTATGTGTGAGATATGATTGTTTTACTACAGAGGTGTATTTCATTTCCAGATTTCGTTTCTTGATGATTTCGATGAATAAACTATTTTGATACTAGTGCTAAACATATTATTTTGATTTGAAATTTTGGTCAGTATTTCTACAATTAATTAGGGATTACCCAGAATATTGGTGGATTTTATTGATGAGTTTTATGTGACGTATCATGTTTGTTTATTAAAACTATTCTTGCTGGATTTTGCTCGCTGTTCTGTAAAGATTTGTATTTTCACCCTAATTTCCTTTTCCTCTATGAAAAATATTTATGAAATATGAAAGTTAGTTTACTTTGTATATTTTCACCTCCTTTTGACGGATCTGGATTTCGTTCCACGGTTTGCGAGATATTTATGTTTTCGTACAGCGGTGTTGGGAATTCCAGATTTGCCAAACTTTGTATATTATCACCTACTGTTACTGTTACTATTACTGTTACTGATCCTGAGTACACTGCCCTATATGATACCCTATGAAATCTAAAGCGAAACTATTTGAATGTAGCAACCATGTGATGAAAGGATGGCACATGAAGTGCTACCTAGTTAGTAATAACACAAGACTGTAAGAACATGACACTGATATACTGTTACTGACTGATACTGTTATACTGTTATACTGTTTCACTGATATACTGAACATACTACTATTGATGTTATTATCTGATACTGTTACTGGACACTGTTAGTTGCCATATGACACTGTACTTGACACATGTATTTGTACTGTTAGTATACCATGCTAGTTGATTCTATCTTACTGATTAATGTTAGACCTTACTGTTGGTTTTGTTATGACTATACCATGCTATATCTGTTTATTCTGCAATTACTTTATATTTGTTATTTATCCCATGTACTTGTATCCTGCACTACAAGCGGCCCGTAACTTACATTGACGGGAGTTTGTTTTCTTTCTCCTATTCATGCAATTGCTAAATTGTAGATTGTGGAGATCAACTGCCAGATGGAATAGGCGAGATGAGATACTGGATGCTGGAGTTTTGCTATCATGTTTTTCCTACTATTATTATTATTTCCTGTTGCTATTTGAACAATTGTATCTTGTACTTGGATTTATTTTGTATTTGGGCAATGTGACCAAGGATATTTGACTTATTCAGATCTGGAATAATTGAGATTAATATATTTTGAATTTCAAGTAAATTTATGTTGGTTTATTTGATTCAATTATGCATACTTGGTTGATTATTTTGCTTCTAGCTCTTATTATTCTTGTGAATTGTTGTAAAAATTTTTGAACAGCTTATGGATGATGAAAATCATTAGCTGGGCTTAGTCACATATCCGTATTCCATATTCTCTTTTGGAAAGCGGAGCGTGACAAGGTTTTTAGTGGTATCAGATCGCAGGTTTGGCTAATGTATTAGTTTGACTGATATATTAGACAAGCTTGGCTCGAACTGGGATCGACTCAATATTTCATCGACCATGCATGCATAAATGAATTATTTATTATCAACATTGATCTGGATACTAGTCTTATTCCTTTCATTTTGATCCCTTCTTATTCAATCCCTTAATTCCTTGTTTTTTCCGCCTTTTTCAGTCATCCTCTTTGATTGATTTCTTCTTGGGTATGAATTCATTCTTCTCGTACCCATATTCCTTGATTCTGGTGTCATCCATTCTTTTCTTCTTCCTTGGTTCATTGATTGCCATTGCTGGATCTACTGGATGTTATTGGCCGAGTCTTCCCAATCAGAGTGCACAGCGAAAGAGTTGTGGGCCCATAACCCACAGGTCCCAGGATTCTCTTGTCACTTCTCCTCCTTTGTATTGTTTGCTTCTCTCTATTCCTTGCATTGTTTGTTCCTTTGTATTCCTTGCATTTGTTCTCATCCACTGACTCATTACTTGGTTCATCTTTTCCTTGTCCATCCCGTCTTCGATTCCAGCGCTATCTATTTCTTCAATTCTTTGATTTGTTATTTTCCAAGTCTTATGTTGTTTCTCCTTCATTTTTTATACCGGTTACTTCCTTCTTGCATTCCATTTTGCCATTATGCTCAAATTCATTTTTTATTCCATTTTTCCATGTCCTTTCTCTCTTTGATTCCAGTTCTGTCTACTTCCTTATTGCTTTATCGTCTTGTGTTGTTTCTTTCCTTTTGATACCGTTAATTCTCTTTCTTGCATTCCATTTGACCCCATTGTTATCCACTTCCTTTTTTTTCTGGTATTGCCACAGCTTTGTTCCTTCCCCATTAGCCCTTTGTTTTGTTACTGTCACGCCCCGCTTTCCAAAAAGAATACAGAATACGGATACGCAACAAAAGCCCAGCGAATGACTTTCATCATCCATAAGCTGTTTAGGAATCTTTACAATATCTCACAAAATAATCAGAGTCGCAAGCAAAAGAGTCAAACACACATACATAACGAAATTAATAAACCAACAAAATTTACTTGAAACAATATATAATATTCTCAAATAAATCAGAATCTGGACAAGTCAAATATCCTGGGTCACATCGCCCAAGTACAAAATAAGTATCCAAGTACTCAAAATACATTGTTCCAAAGCAACAGTAATAATAATACTAATAAACAAGAAATCCAGCACTAAAATCTCATTTCACCAATATCGTCGGGCAGCTGACCATGCTGATCTGCAATTAATAATTGCAGGAGAAGGAAAGAGAAAACAAGTACCCGTCAATTGCAAGTTACGGGCCACTTATAATGTAGGATACAAGCACAGGAAAAACTAACAATTAACATGGAATAATGCATCAACAGTGATGACTAGCATGAATCAGTAAAACAAAGTCAACTAGGATGGTATACTAACAGTACAAACGAATGTGTCAGTAACAGTGTCATTTGGCAACTAACAGTGTCCAGGAATAGTAATCTCTGTACACCTAGTGAATCAGAATAACAGTATAATAGTATCAGTCTAACAGTCTTAATCTAACAGTATCAGTCTTATGTTTTTACAGTCTAGTGTGTATTACTAGCTAGGTAGCACTGAATGCATCCCGATTTTTACTACATGGTTGCTTCAATAAACAGTTTTGCTTTTAAATTTCATAGTGGACCAAAATGGGGCAGTGTACTCAGGTATCAGTAACAGTAGCAGTAGCAGTAAAAGTAACAGTATCAGTAACAGTAACAGTAGCAGCAACAGTTGAAGTAACAGTATAGAACACTAGTTCCCTTTCAAGTACACGTTTCCATATTTTCCACTACTAGATCTTTCCTTAAGAAACCCCAGCTTGGTTACTTTTATTATGGTCATCAAACAGACATGAAGGTGCATGAAATAGTGTCAAACTAACATGCTATAATCAATATTAGGTTCAGGGAAACAAATAAACATGCATAGATGATATACAGTCCCATAAACGAGCAAAACAGTGTATGTTCATATTCAGGACAACATGACAGTACAGTACTAAAACAGTAAATCTCGTCGCTGTAGAAATGCAAATCTGGATCCGTCAAAGAATCTGGAAAATAGACTTCCAACCGAATCCAGCAAATATAAATAAGCCATATAGCAATTCACAAAATCATAACTCAAAACTGATTTGAATCCAGAAAACATGTTCAATCAAAAATAAGTAAAACAAATTCTCAGTCCAAAAAACAGCATCAGAACCTCTCCAATAAATCCAGAAAAAATCTGGGGTATTCCCCTATATGTCTAGAATGAAAATATATAGTTTCATAATATTCTAGCAAAATTAGATCAGTCATCAAAAATCGGAAACCCTCAAGAAACGATGGTTTGGCAGTTCTGGATTTCCCAACACTGCTGTACGAAAACTGTAATATCTCGCAAGCCGTGAAACGAAATCCAAATCCACTAAAGGGATATGGGAAAAGATAAAATATACTAACTTTCATATTTCACAAGAATTTTTCATACAATAGAAGGAAATAGTGTAAAAATACGATTCATTACAGAACAACGAGCAAAATACAGCAAGTATAGTGTTCATAAACGAGCATGAAACGGCACATAAAACTCATCAATAAAATCTGCCAAAATTCTGGGTAATCCCTAAGTAGATATAGAAAAACTGACCAAAGTCTCAGATCAAAATAACATGTTTAGAACTAGTATCAAAATAATTTAATCATAAAAATTACCAAGAAACGAAATCTGTAAATGATCTACACCTCTGTAGTAAAACAGTCATAAGTCACTCATACGAAAACGAAATCAAGAAAGGTCAGAGGGGTTGGAAAATAGAAGAAATTCTCTAAAACTCATGTTTTATACTGAAATTAAGTTACTGATTTCAGGACAGTCCAAAACAGCAAACGAAACAGATCAGCGACAAAATACAGTTTTTTCCCTTTTACCAACAACTCAACATATATCATACAAAACTTGTTCAAAGCACAACCAAACTTGAAAATTCGAGTCTACCAAGTTTCCAAACATCATGAATTAGGATAATTAACATATCTAAAACAAGTTTATCACATGGTTCTCTACCATAATCCAAATTCTCACGAGAAGTCTCACATACATGGTCAAATCAAGAACAAGTAAAAACCTAAGTTAATTCATGTCAATATTGTGTCGTGAGGCAACTATGGTCAAGTTTTCACAATAGAGACAAAACCCATCAAAGATAACACACACACGAGTTGTCTCTAGACCCAACTACACTATAGATGGTATTTTTGACTTGTATCAAACAAAGGAATTGGAGTACAAGTTACTTGCCTTAACCGAAGATGAAGAACGACGAAGATCAAGAGTGACGGGAGTGGATCCCGACAACGAACAAAACCACAAACGAATCAACGAACCACGAACAACGAATCACGAACACCACACATGCAAACCAACACGTGCACACCAACGATCAAGGGAGAGAAAGAGACTTACGGTCGGTAATGACAAAGAGCAAGGACAAGGGGACGGATGAGATGATGGTGATCTTTGCTTTGGGTGCTTGGTTCTTGGGTGAAGATGTCGGCAATGGAGTGGTTGGTCGGTGGGTGCAAGTGCAGCCGGTTGGGGATGTCGGGATTGGGGCTCGGTTGGTGCAGGTCGGCCTGGTCGGGAGGGAGCAGCAGCCGGGAGGAAATGGTCAGGGTTTGGTATGCTTGCGGCGCAAGTAAGAGGAAGGGGAAGGAGGCCGGGATTTGTATGGGTATGCGGACATTAGGGTTAGGGATTAAAGCATTTATAGGGGGTAATTAGGTTTAGTGTATGAGATGGGTTAGTGTATGAGATGGGTTAGTGGGTAATTGGGTTGTGGTTATTAGGAGTAGCAATAGGATTAGTCCAAATGATAAATGAGGATCAATTTGAATAGGATTCAAAATAGGATTGGGTAATTTGGCTTTGGTAATTAGTTAGGGATCAAAATAATAGGATTAGGAATGGGGTAGACCACCAAATCACCAAGAGCACCCAAAAATACAAATAAAGAGAACGAGACAACAATAAAGAGGGAAAACAACAACCGTGAACAAGATTAACCAAGAAATCAAAAATAACTCGCAAAAATCAAGAATGAGAAAAGAAAATGAAAATATATTGAAACAACTAAATATACGCTCCAAGAAAAAAAAACAAGAGAGTGCAAATACACAAGAAAAGAAAAATACACCAAAAATACGAAAAATGAAAAACAGGGGTTACAATCCTACTCTCCTAACAAAAAGAATTCCGTCATCGAAATTCAAAAAGAAGATACATAGGGCAACCCCCAAAAGAAAAAAAACCAAAACAACTACTCAAACAAATGAGGAAACTTCTGTTGAATCTCCTCCTCCAGCTCCCAAGTTGATTCACCGGGCGAGTAAGGATTCCAAGCAACACGAACCAACTTGATGACCTTAATCTTAAGCACTTTCTCCCGCCGATCCACAATAGCAACTGGCGGAATCTCACAAGTCAAATCTAGCCAAACGGTCAACTCAGAATAGTCGATCACGTGGCTCTCATCTCGGATATACCTCCTGAGTTGTGAGATTTGGAAAATATCGTGCATTCCTGATAAAGCTGGCGGCAATGCGAGACGATGGGCCACCTTGCCTACTCTCTCCAAAATCTCAAACGGTCCAATAAACCTAGGGCTAAGCTCGCCCCCACCACCGAACCGAATGACACCGCGCCACGGCGATACCTTAAGGAAAGCATGGTCACCAACAAAAAACTCCAAAGCCCTCTGATCGACATCAGCCCATCGCTTCTACCGATCCTGAGCTGCTTGCAAATGCTGCCTGATCTGAACCACCGCATCCACTGTCTTGGTGATCGACTCTGGACCCAACAACTTCCTCTCACCAATGTAATCCTAGCACACTGGCGATTTGCACTTTCGCCCATAAAGTGCCTCGGACGGAACAACTTTAATAATGGATTGAAAGCTGTTATTGTACGAGAACTCTACGAGATGCAAATGATCCTCCCAAGATCCACCAAACTGAACCATACAAGTCCTCAACATGTCCTCAAGAATCTGAATAGTCCGCTCTGACTGTCCATCAGTCCGGGGATGGAAAGTTGTACTGTACTTTAATTGACTCCCCAAACAGGCCTGAAGACTCTCCCAGAACTGAGATCTGAATCTCATATCCCAGTCGAATACAATACTGACTGGAACCCCATGAAGTCTAACAATCTCTTGCATATAGCTCTAGGCTCTTAGTAGACTGTCCGACACGAAAAGGAATGAAGTGAGCACTCTTTGTCAAACGGTCGACAATCACCCAAATAGCATTATGACCCTTAGGACTCCTTGGCAAAGCAGTCACAAAATTCATGCTGATATGTTCCCACTTCCACTCTGGAATAGGAAGCAGTTGAAGAAGTCCAGCGGTCCTCTAATGTTCTGCCTTAACCTGTTGACAGATCAAGCACTAAGAAACAAACCGAGCCAAAGCCCTCTTTATACCATGCCACCAGAAATGAAGCTTCAAATCCCGATACATCTTACTACCGCTAGGATGGATAGAATACGAAGACTGATCAGCTTCTTCAAGCAACCTCTGACGAATTTCACCCTTAGGGACACACATCTGGGAACCAAAACGAAGCAAACCATCTGCATGAATAACCATGTCTGTCCTGGACCCAGACTCAATCTCAGCTCGAAAACCCTGCAACTACGCATCACCAGCTTGTACCTCCTTAATCTGATCAACAAGAGACGACTGACGCTGGAGCGCCAAATAACTCTGACCAGAACTCGGCAACACAACAACCAACTCCAACCTCCTCATCTGCTCAATGAGATCACTCTGTAGAGTAAGAAACATAACTGCTGGTCTCCGGCTCAAAGAATCAGGCACCAAGTTTGCTTTACCAGGATGGTATTGCAAACTGATATCATAATCGGCCATAAGTTCCAACCAACGCCTATGCCTCATGTTTAACTCCTTCAGGGTGAAGACGTACGTGAGACTTTTGTGGTCTGTAAAGATCTCCACTCGGTCTCCAAGTAAATAATGTCTCCACAGCTTCAAAGCATAAATTATTGCCGCTAACTCCAAGTCATGAGTAGGATAGTTTTTCTCATGCGACCTCAACTGCCTCAATGCATGCACAACGAATCGGTCCTTCTGCATCAAAACTGCTCCAAGACCCTTACCAGAAGCATCACAGTGAATTACAAATCTGCCTGAACCATCTGGAATAGTCAACACAGGCGCTGATGTCAATCTGTTCTTCAACTCAACAAAGCCTCACTTCTCTCATCAGACCAACAAAACTTCTGATCCTTCCCAGTCAATTTAGTCAACGGTCCTGCTATCTTCGAAAAGTCTTGGACATATTTCCGATAATAGCCAGCCAAACCAAGAAAACTCCTGACCTCCGAAACTGACTTGGGAATAGGACAATCCTTCATAGCCTCAATCTTGGCCGGATCCACAGAAACACCATCGCCAGAAATAATGTGCCCCAAGAAAGAAACCCTGTCGAGCCAAAACTCGCACTTGCTGAGTTTTCCATAGAGCTGATTCTCTCTCAAAGTCTGCAGAACCACTCTAAGATGCTCAGCATGATCTTCCCAACTCCGAGAATACACCAAAATATCATTAATGAAGATTACCACAAATCTATCCAAGAACTGAGAGAAAACCCGGTTCATAAGACTCATGAATACAGCCAGCACGTTCGTGACTCCGAATGGCATCACAAGATACTCATAGTGCCCGTATCTAGTCCTAAATGCAATTTTCTACAAATCTGCAGCCTTCACCTTGACTTGATGGTACCCAGAACAAAGATCCAACTTCGAAAAAATAGCAGCCCCACTCAACTGGTCAAACAAATCATCGATCCTGGGCAATGGATACCGATTCTTCACAGTAACTCTGTTTAGTTCCCGATAATCCACACACAGTCGATGACTACCATCCTTCTTGTTGATAAAAAGGATCGGAGCAACCCAAGGCGAAACACTTGGTCTAATGAAACCCAAATCAAGCAACTCATGAATCTTCACCTTAAGCTCTGCCAGCTCAATCGGTGCCATCCTGTACGGACTCTTCGATATCGGTGCTGTTCCAGACTGAACATCAATACCGAACTCCACTTCCCTATTAGGGGGTAAGCCAGGCAACTCATCTAGAAAAACATCCAAGAAATCCCGAACTACTAAAGGCACAGCCTCACAACCTGAGTGCAATTCCATCGCACAATCGACATGTTCAACTGCAGTCTTTGCTCGGCCAACGAAAGACTCCCCGGCATGGAACTCAAATTCTGCTCGATATGGAATTCTGAAGACAACCTTCTTGGCATGGGCTTCACCCAACCAATCCATACCGAGAATGACGTCGAATCCTGAATTTCTAATTATAATCAGGTTGGCTTTGAATTCTGCATCCCCAATAACAATGGAACATTGCCTGCACTCACGGGAACATATGACAACTCCACTACCTATCACAATGTTCCAAGCCTCTGACATGTTGCTAGTCTCCAACTGATGGCGAGCGACAAATCGAGAGGAGACAAAAGAATGGGTTGCCCCAGAATCAAAAAGAACATAGGGCAGGAAAAGAGCAAACAAGGATGATACCTAAAAGAACCAAAAGACAAGGAGAAGGAATAGAGAATCATGAGTGAGGGAAAACAATGCAGGAAAATAAAAGAAAGAAGTAAGGCAAGACTAAAAGAAATGAAACAAAGAGAAACAAAACAACAAAACAACAAAACAAAATATACCTGCCACAACTCCTTCAACTGTCTCAGCATCTGCAGCAGTCTAGTTGAAAGCCCGACCTCTCCTCGGAACAGTGGTCTTCTAACCGACAATCTGGCATTGAGGAGGATGCGGAGGCCTAACTAGACCACGAGCTGGGCCAGCTTGCTGAACAGGACCCCTGGCTGGAAGAGCCACCTACTGCTGCTACGGACAATCGCGTATAGAATGATCAGCGGTGCCACACCTAAAGTATCGGCAGTTGATGCGCCAACAATTCTTACGCTTATATTCAGATATCTGACAGAAGCCGCAAAAACTACCCTTCTGGAAGCCAGCAGAAGGATACGGAGCTGTCCTGATCTGATGGGTTGGGACAAGCCTCCGAACAGGATCACTAAAAGGCCTAGCAGTAGAATGCGAAACAGTCTGCGGAGAAGGAACCAAGCCACCACGAGCCTGCTCCTGAGCTCGAGCTGCCTCTAGAGCTTCAGCGTAAGTACGCAAGCGAAGAGAGACAAGATGCCTCTTGATATCCGGCTCAAGCCCATTTGTGAATCTACGAGCCCTATCCTCTTCGGATGCCACAAGAACGGCAGCGAAGCGGCTAAGTCTAGTAAACTCAGCTGCGTACTCATCCACTGATCTGGAACCCGATTTTACGGCCAGGAATTATTGTTCCATCTCAACTCGAGTACTACTGGGGAAGAACTTCTCCAAGAATACCCAAGTGAAAGTAGCCCAAGCAATAGGCCTTTCAAGATGCTCGGACTCGGCCATCCACCAAATATGAGCCAAATCCACCTGCTGGATGGAAACCACGTCCACCCTATCAGCTTCGGCAACATGTGCCACCAAGAGCAAGCGCTTGGTCTGGATCAACCACTATTCAGTATCCAAAGGTGTCTCAGTGCCAGAAAAATGGTCAGGATGCAGCCTCATAAAATCTGTAACTGTTCCTGGACGAGGCGGAAGATTTGCCTGCACAGGCACAGTAGGAGGCGGAACCCGGGCAGCTTCAAGAGCAGCCATCACAAGATCACTATGGTTTTGCTGCTGATTAATCAGTCGCTCAATCACAGTAGTGACAGCCTCAATCGGGTCAACCTGGGACTGAGAAGTAGAACCTCTGCGAGCCATAGTCTGCCCCTAACCAAAAACAATTTGCATCTAGAATCAGAGTTGATAATAATTCGTTTACGTATGCATGGTTGGTGAAATATTGAGCTGATCCCAATTCGAGCCAAGCTTGTCTAATATATTGGGCAATTAATACATTAGCCAAACCTGGGCTCTGATACCACTAAAAATACTGTCACACCGCACTTCCCAAAAAGAATACGTAATACAGATACGCAGCTAAAGCCTAGCGAATGACTTTCATCATCCATAAGCTGTTCAGAAATCTTTACAATATCTCACAAAATAATCAGAGTCGCAAGCAAAAGAGTCAACCACACATGCATAACAGAATTAATAAACCAACAGAATTTACTTAAAATAATATATAATATTCTCAAATAAATCAGAATCTGGACAAGTCAAATATCCTCGGTCACATCGCCCAAGTACAAAATAAATATTCAAGTACTCAAAATACATTGTTCCAAAGCAACAGTAATAATAATACTAATAAACAAGAAATCTAGCACTAATATCTCGTTTGGCCAATACCGTGGCCAATACCGTCGGGCAGCCGACCATCCTGGTCTACAATTAATAATTGCAGAAGAAAGAAAGAGAAAACAAGTACCCGTCAACTGCAAGTTACGGGCCACTTATAATGTAGGATACGAGCACATGGGAAAACTAACAATTAACATGGAATAATGCATCAATAGTGATGACTAGCATGAATCAGTAAAACAAAATCAACTAGCATGGTATACTAACAGTACAAATGAATGTGTCAGTAACAGTGTCATATGGCAACTAACAGTATCCAGTAACAGTAATCTCAGTACACCAGTGAATTAGTATAACAGTATAACAGTATCAGTCCAACAGTCTTAGTCTAATAGTATCAGTCTAAAAGTATCAGTCTTATGTTCTTACAGTCTTGTGTGTATTACTAGCTCGGTAGCACTTCATGCATCCTAGTTTTTACAATATGGTTGCAACAACAAACAGTTTCGCTTTTAGATTTCATAGTGGACCATAATGGGGCAGTGTACTCAGGTATCATTAACAGTAGCAGTAGCAGTAAAAGTAACAGTATCAGTAACAGTAACAGTAGCAGTAATAGTAGCAGTAACAGTATGGATCACTAGTTCCCTTCCAAGTACACGTTTCTATATTTTCCACTACTAGATCTTCCCTTAAGAAACCCCGGCTTGGTTACTTTTATTATGGTCATCAAACAGACATGACGGTGCATGAAATAGTATCAAACTAACATGGTATAATCAGTATTAGGTTTAGGAAAACAAATAAACATGCATAGATGATATACAGTCACATAAACGAGCAAAACAGTGTATGTTCATATTCAGGACAACATAACAGTACAGTACAAAAATAGTGAATCTCGTCGCTACAGAAATGTAAATCTGGATCTGTCAAAGAATCTAGACAATAGACTCCTAACCGAATCCAGCAAATATAAATAAGCCATAGAGTAATTCACAAAATCATAACTCAAAACTGATTTGAATCCAGAAAACCTGTTCAATCAGAAATCAGAAAAACGAATTCTCAGTCCAAAAAACAGCATCAAAACCTCTCCAATAAATCCAAGAAAAATCTGAGGTATTCCCCTACATATCTAGAATCAAAATATAAAGTTTTATAATATTCCAGCAAAATTAGTTCAGTTATCAAAAATCAGAAACCCTCAAGAAATGATGGTTTGGCAGTTTTGGAATTCCCAACACTGCTGTATGAAAACTGAAATATCTCGCAAGCCGTGAAACAAAATCCAAATCCACCAAAGGGATATGAAAATAGATAAAATATACTAACTTTCATATTTCACAAGAACTTTTCATACAGTAGAAGGATTTAGCGTAAAAATACGATTCATTACAGAACAGCGAGCAAAATACAGCAAGTATAGTGTTCATAAACGAGCATGAAACGGCACATAAAACTCATCAATAAATCTACCAAAATTCTGGGTAATCCCTAAGTAGATATAGAAAAACTGGCCAAAGTCTCATATCAATGTAACATGTTAAGAACTAGTATCAAAATAATTTAATCATCAAAATTACCAAGAAACAAAATCTGTAAATGATCTACACCTCTGTAGTAGAAAAGTCATAAGTCACTCATATGAAAATGAAATCAAGCAAGGTCAGAGGGGTTGGAAAATAGACGAAATTCTCTAAAACTCATGTTTTATACCAAAATTAAGTTACTGACTTCAAGATAGTCCAAAACAGCAAACGAAATAGATCAGCAACAAAATACAGATTTTTTCCTTTTTACCAACAACTCAATATATATCATACAAAACTTATTCAAAGCACAACCAAACTTTAAATCGAGTCTACCAAGTGTCCAAACATCGTGAATTAGGGTAATTAACATATCTAAAATAAGTTTATCACATGGTTCTCCACAATAATCCAAATTCTCACGAGAAGTCTCACATACATGGTCAAATCAAGAACAGGTAAAAACCTAAGTTAATTCATGTCAATATTGTGTCGTGAGGCAACTATGGTCAAGTTTTCATAATAGAGACAAAACTCATCAAAGATAACACACACATGACTTACCTCTAGACCCAACTACACTACTGATGGTATTTTTGACATGTATCAAACAAAGAAATTAGATTACAAGTTACTTCCCTTAACCGAAGATGAAGAACGATGAAGATCAAGAGTGACGGGAGTGGATCCCGACAACGAACAAAACCACGAACGAATCAACGAACCATGAATAACGAATCACAAACACCACACGTGCAAGCCAACACATGCACACCAACGATCAAGGGAGAGAAAGAGACTTGCGGTCGGCAATGGCAAAGAGCAAGGACAAGGGGACAGACGAGATGATGGTGATCGGTGCTTTGGGTGCTTCGTTCTTGGGTGAAGATGTCGGCAATAGAGTGGGTGGTCGGTGGGTGCAAGTGCAGCCGGTAGGGGATGTCGGGATTGGCGCTCGGTTGGTGCAGGTCGGCCTGGTCGGGAGGGAGCAGCAGCCGGGAGGAAATGGATGGGGTTGGGTATGCTTGTGGCGCAAGTAAGAGGAAGGGGAAGGAGGCCGAGATTTGTATGGGTATGGGAATATTAGGGTTAGGGATTAAAGCATTTATAGAGGGTAATTAGGTTTACTGTATGAGATGGGTTAGCGTATGAGATGGGTTAGTGGGTAATTGGGTTGTGGTTATTATGAGTAGCAATAGGATTTGTCCAAATGATAAATGAGGATCAATTTGAATAGGATTCAAAATAGGATTGGGTAATTTGGCTTTGGTAATCAATTGGGGATCAAAATAATTGGATTAGGAATGAGGTAGCCCACCAAATCACCAAGAGCACCCAAAAATACAAATAAATAGAACGAAACAACAATAAAAAGCGAAAAAAACAACCATGAACAAGAACAACCAAGAAATCGGAAACAACTCGCAAAAATCAAGAATGAGAAAAGAAAATGAAAATATATTGAAACAACTCAATATACAGTCCAAGAAAAAAAACAAGAGAGCACAAATACACAAGAAAAGAAAAATACACCAAAAATATGAAAAATGAAAAACAGGGGTTACAGTTACCCTTTCCAAGTTTGTTTTTGCCTTGTCCTATGTACCGCCTTAGCAAATTTCGAGGACAAAATGTTGTTGTAAGGTGGGTAGTAATTGTTACCCCTATTTTCCCAAAAACGTATTTTTGTGTATTTTCTGTATTTAAAAAATTTTGCAAATTATTTTTTCGGTTTTCAAATTCTTTTGTCAAGATGTATTCTTGACTCTTCTATTAAAATCTAGTTTTCGATCAATAATTTGGTTGTAACTATTTTCTATGAATTTTACATTTTAATACAAATCTAATTTTAGTTATTTTTACTCTGATTTCTGTTATTAGTACTACTACTGTTATTATTGTTATTATTATTATTAATTTTGGCTGGTTATTGAAAATACATTTCTATGTGCTAATTGTATTTGTATCTATTTTAAATAAATTATATTATTGTAATGCAAATTACATTTTTATTGTAAACAATCTTTTTATTTGTTATTTTATTTTCTTAATGAGTTTTCAAAAACCCTAGTGGATTTTTTAACCCACTACCCATTTTACTATCACCATTAATTAAACCTGTTTAACCCTATATTACCAAAAACCCATTTATTAACTCTACCCAAACCCGTTTAACCTAACTACCCTATTTATATCCAAACCCATTAACTTAACACCCTTACCCATTTAACACACCCCAAAACCCATTGGATATTTTCCCAAACCGTTAAGCACTAGAACCTAACCCTGTCTTCTTATACATACCCATTTACCCATTCCCTACCAAACACAAACCTGATACCCATCCCCTTTTAAACTAAACCCTAACTTTTACCCCTATTTAAATCCATCCCTGCATGAACCTGTTCATCTTCTACCCTTGCATCGCTTTCCCTCTCTCTGCCACTCCCGATCCCGCTTTCAGCCTTGTGCCTCACCTCCCATGCATCTCCCTCCTACATCGCATACCCAGGCGTCGTCCCTTCTTCGCTATCTCCTCCCTTCCGTAGTCGCGCTGCCGCAGTCGGCAGCGTTGCGTTGTCGACTTCCCGAAACCATCGCCGCCCTGCACCATCCCGACGTAGCGACCAGTCGCAACCCCCGCTTGCGCCCCGGTGTCCTCTGCCCTAGCTTCGGTACACCTCCTCTCCTGCAGCCACCAGCGGTGCCACCACTCAGCCCTGCCGTCAGCCTTGCCTGAGCGCCGCCTTGCTGCCATCGGCCCCGACTGCTCCCCAGTCGTCGGCCATCGTCTCGTGTCCAGTGGAGTTGCTATTTATATAAGTTGCTCACTTTGATCGTGAGCCGTCCATTTGATCTTGATCATCATCGCGATCATGATCATCATGTTCCCCTTGGTTGATTAATTGATTCCTAGCTGTCCGTTGATTTGATCTTGATTATCACCATCGGGGTGACCTTGGCCGTCCATTGGATCTTGATCATCATGCTTGATTGGATGTGGGCCATCGATCTTCTCTTGATCATCCGATTTGATCCTAGCCATCCGATCTCTTCTTGATCATCACGATCATGATGATCATCAATTTCCTTTGATCACAGTCGTTCGATCGATCGATCTTAACCTTCATCATTATCTTCACCATCAGGAAGATCTGGACCGTTCGATCTTGTTGATCTTGATCTTAATCTTCAATATCAGCTGTCCAATTATGTTCGTGATCTCGATCGTTTTCATCTTGTTCGTGATCGTGTATTCGTGATTGGTTCGTGGTTCGTTCGTTGTGTTCGTGCACAGAAATCCGTTCCCGTTATTCTTGCTTTGTGCCGTTTCTATCGTCGTCTCTCAGGCAAGTAACTTGTACTCAATTCCTTTGTATGATACAAGTCATACATTCTGCTTGTAGTGTAGTTGGGTTCTAGAGACAACTCGTGTGTGATGTATTTTGATGAGTATTATCTCTATAGTGCTTTTTGACCATAGTTGCCTTACGACACAAATTTGACATGAAACTACTTAGGTTTTGACCGTTCTTGATGTGATGATATTTGTGAGATAATTATGAGAAATCATGTGTTTATTTGGATCCATGTGATATACTTGTTGTGAACATGCTACATACCCTATTTCATGATGTTTGGACACTTAGTAAACTCTATAACATGTTTGGTTGTGTTTGGAACGAGTTTCGTATGTCGAATATTGATGTGTTGTTAAGTTGAAAATCTGTATTTTGTCAGTGATCACTATTGATTAGTATTTTAGACCATATTAAGGTCAGAATCTTAACTTCAGTATTAAACATGATTTTTAGAGAAATCCGTCTTCTTCCCAAACTCTCTGATCTTGACTGATTTCGTTTTTGTATGTATGAGATATGATTGTTTTACTATAGAGGTGTATTTCATTTTCAGATTTCGTTTCTTGATGATTTCGTTGACTAAACTATTTTAATACTAGTCCTAAACATATTATTTTGATCTGAAATTTTGGTCAGTATTTTCTACACTTAATTAGGGATTACCCAGAATTTTGGTGGATTTTATTGATGAGCTTTATATGCCGTTTCATGCTTATTTCTAAAAACTATACTTGCTGGATTTTGCTCGTTGTTCTATGAAGATTAGTATTTTCACCCTAATTCCTTTTCCTGTATGAAAAATATTTATAAAATATGAAAGTTAGCTTACTTTGTCTATTTCCATCTCCCTTTAACGGATATGGATTTCGTTTCACGGTTTGCGAGATATTGATGTTTTCGTACAGCAGTGTTGGGAATTTCAGATTTGCCAAACTATCGTTTCTTGATGTTTTCTGATTTTTGTTGGCTAAACTAATCTTTTTGGAATATTATGGAACTTTATATTTTGATACTGGACCTACAGGGGAATACTCTAAATTTTTCCTGAATTTATTTGAGATGTTTTAAAATGTTTTTTCTGACTTTGGATACGATTTACTGATTTCTGGCTAAACGTATTTTCTGGATTCAAATCAGTTTTGAGTTATGATTTTCTGAAACACAATATGACTTATATGTATTCGCTGGATTCGGGTGGGAGTCTATTTTCCAGATTCTTAGACGGATTCAGATTTGGATTTCTGTAGCAACATGATTCACTGTTTTAGTACTGTACTGTCTTGCTGTCTTGAATTAGAACTTACACTATTTCACTCTTTTATATGACTGTCTATCATCTGTACATGTTTATCTGTCACCCTGAACCTATTACATGTTTATACCATATTATTCTTGACCTGTTTATGAAACATACATGCCTGTCTGATAAAATAATAAATTACCAAGCCGGAGTTTAAGGGAAAGATCTAGTAGTGGAAAATTATAGAAATGTGTACTCGGAGGAGAACCAATAGGTTCTGATTGTCTGATTACTGTTACTGATTACCAGACTGCACACTTCCTAATAGGAAGGTGTAATCAGAGGAGGACCACTAGGTTCTGACAGTTACTGTTGCTGCTACTGTTGCTATTACTGATACTTGAGTATACTGCCCTATATGATTCCCTACGAAATCTAAAGCGAAACTATTTGAATGTAGCAATCATGTGATAAAAGGATGGCACATGAAGTGCTACCTAGTTAGTAATAACATAAGACTGTAAGAACATGACACTGATATACTGTTACCGACTGATACTGTTATACTGTTATACTATTATACTGTTACACTGATATACTGAACATACTGCTACTGATGCTATTATCTGATTCTGTTACTGGACACTGTTAGTTGCCATATGACACTGTACTTGACACATGTATTTGTACTGTTAGTATATCATACTAGTTGATTCTATCTTACTGATTAATGTTAGACCTTACTGTTGGTTTTGTTATGACTATACCATGATATATCTGTTTGTTCTGCTATTACTTTATATTTGTTATTTACCTCATGTACTTGTATCCTGCACTACAAGCGGTCCGTAACTTGCATTGACGGAAGTTTGTTTTCTTTTTCCTATTCATGCAATTGCTAAATTGCAGATTGTGGAGATCAGCTGCCAGATCGAATAGGTAAGATGAGATAATTGATGATGGAGTTTTGCTATCATGTTTTTCCTGCTATTATTATTATTTCCTGTTGCTATTTGAACAATTGCATCTTGTGCTTGGATTTATTTTGTATTTGGAAAATGTGACCCAGGATATTTGACTTATTCAGATATGGATTATTTAAGATTAATATATTTTGAATTTCAAGTAAATTTATGTTGGTCTATTTGATTCAGTTATGCATACTTGGTTGATTCTTTTGTTTCTGACTCTAATTATTCTTTTGAAATGTTGTAAAGATTCTTGAACAGCTTATGGATGATGAAAATCATTCGCTGGGCTTAGTCACGTATCCGTATTCCGTATTTTCTTTTGGAAAGCGGGGCGTGACAGCTCTTTTGTAAAATAGGCAGGGATGGAAAAATCGATTTTTATTCATCACAAACGCCTTGAACGTCCACAGTACAAGGAAAGATATTACAACGATTTCGCTAACCTCAACCTAAGTGTTTTCCGTGGGGCTTTTTCGGCCAACACGGACCATGTCAAGCCCCACCGAGCGGGTCCGTCCTTCGACGTTCTCATCTGGCACCACCGACATCGCTAGGGCAACGGAGCTCTGCGCATCAAGTGGCCTCGCCATCTCCAAACAGAGGGTCGGCGAGGAACCCAAAACAGAGGGGCCTCCTCCCCTAAGCTGGCCAAACCGAGACCGTCCTGTGCCTAGCATAACTTTCAACCTCTGAATCTCCAACTCCTTTTCCACCACAACCTCACGAAGAATGGAGTCAGAGGTCGGTCGCCTGGTGGAAGCATCAGATATTGTCCAGTTCGTCTCGGCACTCCCCCAGTCTAGATCGGCTATAGCCTTCTTTAAGCGTGCCGCCTCTAAACTGAGCTCCTTGGACTTGTTCATGAAATAGCTTACCGCGGCTTCTCGATCGCGGGCATGCTTGCGATAGCGGATCAAGACACTCTCCTTAGACTCTAGCCTATTCTGATGTCGCCGGACCTCTACAGAACTAAGGTCGACACCTAGGTTCTTGTCCATCTGACAAAAAAGGGAGGAAACAACGATTCACGAAAAAAGCTCGCCAAAAACAACAAGTCACAGAGGATCGGCCAAAAACATGATTATATTCATTTCCAAAATTAGTTACAAAAGGCGGTGGCCAGTCCGCATTCTACAATATACAAAAAGAAAAAGAAACATGCTGTTAGAAGCTCATGTATATAATAACAAAAGAAACTAAGTGGAAGGAACTTGCTGTTAGAAAATTGGTATTTTATACACCATTTACGAACCAGTTTTTTAGCAATTTTTTGAGTAAGATCCTCAATGAATTATCGAGATATCTGATTGATTTGTATTCTCCTTCGTGAGTAGATCAAAATCATATATTTATTTTCTAAAGCGGTTAAGGGGTGAATGAGAAATTGTCTCTTAAAGTGAAACATTTTTATTTCTGAAAATGGGTTGAGGGAACATAGTCCCACATCGGAAAAATCAAAGGAATTATAAGAGGATATATAATAACCTCTTTCTAAGCATTGTAAGATGGCTAGACAAGAGGCTCTCTCGCGCGCGCAGTGGGGGGCGGGGGGGGTGTGCAAATCTCGAACCGGTTTGCATGCGACTTGCCTACAGTTTTTTCCCCAATCTGTAAGGCCAAAATAAATGCAGAAATAGTGTTGTCTACCATTTATTTGAGCTTTATGCTGTAGTAACAATTTTGCCCATCGTTACAATCGTGCATTTATGCTCATGTCTGCCGTTACAAGTGGTGCAGTCAATGAGTTGTCCGCCATTACGATTTTCACCTCTGGACCCGAAACTCTTCTCTTCTCATCCTCTCTATTCTGTGCTTGTTCCATTCTTCCTGTGTGGTGATAGAAGTTAGACGTTTTTCAATTCCATAGCATGGCGTGGTGCCTAAGCCAACACTCTACAGTCGTTGCATCCTGGGAGACAAACACCTCAGCTAACTCCAGCACCCGGACGAGGCAAATCTGTTTTAATGAGATTGTGTGCTACATAAGCCTCGACATCAAATCTGTTTGATTTCATTGTATTCATTTTCAGTTTATTTTATTTGTTTTATTACTCTCCTCTTTCTCTAGTTTTTTGTGCCTCTCAATCATTTGAATTTATGCCAAAATTTTTGTAACCAAAGTTGTAACAAAGAGAACAAATTTCTCGAAGTTGGTTTTATTGTAAACAAATTTTGTAACAAACTTAAAATAGATTTCGATTTTCTTCATTTCTGATTGAGGCACTTCTTTTCTTTTTCTTTAATCTAGAAAAACTTACACTCGTGTTGTATATTTTTCAGAATCGAAATGACTAATGCATCGGAGAATGTTGTTGTGTCTGAAACGGTCTAAGTGTCGGTTGCTGATAAAACACAAGTACCGACTGCTACTGTGACACGTGTGCCAATGCCAACTGTTGTACTTGTCTCAGTCTCCCATGGGGAGAAACCTGAGAAGTTCAATGGACAGAATTTCAAAAGGTGCCAATAGAAAATGATGTTCTATTTGACCACCTTGAATATGGATCTTGCAAGATTCTTCAACGAAGTAGCTCCAAATCTTAAAAAAATGAGCAAGATAACCAAGTTATCGCCGCTGTGTATGCTTGGAAAATGCTGATTATTTATGTAGGAATTATATGATGAACGGATTAGCCGATTCTTTGTATAATGTATACATTAACAAAAGAAATGCTAAAAAACATTGGGAATCACTAGACCATAAGTATAAAACTAAGGATGTCGGCACCAAGAAATTCATTGTGGGCCACTTCCTAGACTATAAAATGGTGGATTCTAAAACAGTGATCGGTGAAGTTCAAGAAATACAAATGATCTTGCATGAGATTCATGTTGAAGGTATGAACTTAAGTGAAAGTTTCCATGTTGCATGTATAATTAAAAATTTGCCACCAAGTTGGAAAGACTTTATGAAGTACCTAAAGCATAAGCGAAAAGAAATGGACATTGAAGATCTCATTGTCAAGCTTCGTATTGAAGAAGACAATAGAGGATCTGAAAATGTCAGAGTCATCAGTCATGCTGCCAAGGAAAATGTAGTGGAACATAAACAACGTTCCAACAAGCACAACAACAAGGGTCCCAAGTTGGGAGCCTATGGGAGGAATTTCCAAGAAGCCGAAGTTTCAAGGCAAGTGCTTCAATTGTAATAAGATGAGTCACAAGTCTATTGAATGTAGACTACCCAAGAAGAATAGGAACAAAGAAGCAAACATGATTCAACAAATTGCTCAAGATGTTACAGATATCAACCTCTTAGCTGTGATCTCAAAGATGAACATGATAGGTTCAAACCCCAATGAATGGTGGATTGACACTGGAGCTACTTGACATGTGTGCTACAACAGAAGTATGTTCTCTACTTTTGAACCATTAGAGAATGGGGAGAGATATTTATGGGGAACTCGACCACTTCAGAAATCAAGGACCAAGGCAAGGTGATCTTGAAGATGACTTCTGGGAAGGAACTAAATCTTAACAATATTGCATATATACCTGAAATCCACAAGAACTTTGTATCTGGTTTGTTTCTTGATAATCACGGATTTCGTCTAGTGTTTGAGTCAAATAAATTTGTTTTGTCAAAGAGTGGAATGTAAGTTTGTAGAGGATATATAAGTGGTGGATTGTTTAAACTCAATGTAATGACCATGGTCAAGAATATCAATAAAGCTAGCTCTTCTACTTATATGCTTGAGTCTTCTAGTTTATGGCATGGTAAACTAGGACATGTTAATTATGATACTTTCCGTAGATTAATTAACTTGAATCACATACCAACATTTCAAACTGATTCCAAACACAAGTGTAAAATTTGTGTTGAGGCAAAACTAACAAGATCATCGCTTAAAAGTATTAAAAGAAACACTGAACCGCTTGATTTAATTCAAACTGATATTTGTGATTTGAAAATGATACAAACAAGATATGGTAATAAATATTTTATTACCTTTATTGATGATAGCACAAAATACTGTTATGTATATTTGCTTAAAAGCAAGGATGAAGCTGTGGAGAAATTTGTTCTCTATAAAAATGAAGTAGAGAACCAACTCAATAAGAAAATTAAGACGTTAAGAAGCGACCGAGGTGGAGAGTATGAATCGTCATTTGCTGACACTTGTATTAAGCATGATATTATACATGAAACTGTAGCGCCTTATTCTCCTCAGTCTAATGGTGTTGTTGAGAGGGAGAATCGTACATTGAAATAAATGATGAATGCAATATTGATAAGTTCTGGTTTGCCACCAAACTTGTGGGGAGAAGCTATACATTCGGCTAACTACCTTTTAAATAAGGTACCCAAAAGGAAAAAAGAGAAAACTCCATATAATTATGGAAAGGAAGAAAGCCTGTCATGCCTCGCTTCCCAAAAATACGGAATACGAGTACATGAAATTGGCCCAGCGAATGACTAACGTCACCCATAAGCTGTTTATCCGATCAACTCAACAATATAATCAATACAGAATAATTGTGCAAGCAATAATAATAATCTCATGAACAATAATACTTAGAATGAAACAATATGCAAGATCCAAATACAATAATCCAACGTCTGGAAACAAGTAATAGAATCCGGGTCATAAGCCCAATAAAATAATAATCCAATCACAAATAGATAATAAGTCTCAATACATTAAGTTCAATAAAATATTAAACAACTTGAAAGCATTAAATCTTCAGAAAGTTTGTTCTCCAATTCCAGCAGGTAATTATCCATGATCACCTGTGAACAATTCATCTAAATATAGGAGAAAAATTGTCCTTAGAGAAAGTCATGGAAAGCAAGTAGAGAAAGCAAGGAACAATGGAATAACGATATAACAATTAATCAATGGATCAATAGGAATCAATAACATGGGATAATAGCAATAATCAATATCATGATAATCGATGCAATAATTGTAAACAATGTTTCAATAATCGATAACAATTTTCAATGATCAATGACAATAACACTTAGCCAATAATTAATATCAATAGGAAAAATGGTGAACAATATGCAATGTCGATGTGGTATCAATTCTTAAGTCTATTAATCATTTTAATCATAAATAATGTAGCATTTCATGCGTCCCATTTACTTACCACATGGTTGCTACATACAAACAAGTTACGTTTAGACTTAGTGGTGGATTTTATAGATCATATACTCGTCACGATAACAATGTTCCATCCATAACGATAATTTATCCATAAGATGCTACAAGATCACAAGATCAGAAGAACACAAGATCACAAGATAACGATATAGGGAACCACATGCCTCTTATCCGATTTCATTCCCATTATTTTCACTACTAGAGTCAACCCTTAAACCCCGGCTTGTTAATTATTCTTTATTCAATCAATACAATATAATATGCAATCTAGAGACATTAGATGAACGATAGTAACAATAGAGAAACAATATGATGATAAATTTGAATAGGACAATTAGATTGATGATAATAGGATATTAGTATCATGCAATGCAACATACATACATTAATTCATGCAATACTACGATATAGGAATAATAATCTATTAAAAAGTAGAAGATAAAATTCTAGACAGTAAGAGTGGTCTGCACTAAAATGCTATTTCCCTCTGCTACAGAACTCGAAAACTAAAACCGTCAGAATTTCTGAAAACTAGACTTCCACACGGTTCCAACGCATATTTAAAGTTCAAAATCCGACAATAGTAGCTAGGTCAAACACATCATTCTTTACAGATTTCATGTTCAGGCAGAAATTTGACATCATTATATTATAATTTTAGAATTAGCAAAAACTTGATAATAAATTCATTAAAAATAATCTTTAAACTCCAAAACATGATAACTAACAATATGGAAGTTTTCAGAGCAATATTTTATCATTTGATCAGCCTTTTTACTGTTTAAACATGAAAGATACAAGAATTTAAAAATCTGGAAATAAAAACACAGATGTAGTAAGATGGACATAACTTTTGCTACACAACTCGAAATTCATAATTTATTTTGAGATCATTTACTGTGTCAAAAATGGTAGACAGCATACAGCCAGTAAGCAACATACAGGTTTTTGGATATTTTTCTTAAAATAAATTAATTAAACATGATGGGTTCTACTTCAAATAGTCGGTAAACTTCATAATCAACATGATTGGTGCAATAACATGATAAATAGAATCAGAAACACATACATACACTAATTTAGCATCAGTCGAACATCAATCGATCAATCAAATATACAACTTAGTAATTATTTCTACAATAGATTTATTGTGTTGTGATTATATGAGTAACCCTATTATCCATTCTATATGAATGCATGAAAGATTCAATCTTTGGAGTCAAAAGTGGCACGAAGTCAAGAATATTGGGGTTAGCTCGTGTAAACCCTCAATAGTCCCAACGAAAGATAATCAAAACAAGGATATGATAACGAATAGGATCTACTTGCAAGAGTTTCAATAAAACTTGAATTTGATACGATGTACAATTCAAGGGGAAAAGTGACTTTCCTTTTGGAAGATGAAATTGAATACCAAGAATAACAGGATAAGAACCCCGGAGCAACGAACCCACGAACACACAAACTACGTGCAAACTCCATGCACAAAAGAACTTCAAGCAACACAGCAACAATAAAGCGCAGCAACAAGCAACAGTAAAGGAGCAGCAACGACAAAGGGACCAAGGGTGGCTAGCTCGACGGATCTGGCATCGGGAGCAGCGTCGGGGTCGACGGCGGAGGCTGGGTCGATCGGAGGTGCGTCAGGGCGGCGCTCAGGGTGTCGATGGGAAGGCGACATGGATATCGGCGTCGACTGGGGTTGAAGGAGGGGTTGCGGCAGCCTGGTCGAGGGAGGAGGACACGGTGGAAGGGGATTTGGGTGGTCGACGGGAGGCTCGACGACGGGGGGCTTGCCGAAGATGAGGTCGGAAAGAGGAGGATGGGTTCTGACAGGGAGAGAGAAACCAAGGAGGAGAGAGAAAAATGAGAGAGGGGAGAGAAATTTGATGACGGCTACAAAATTGTATTTTTGTGTTTTTAGGGTTTGTATTAGGGTTGTATTTATAGAATACAAGTAGATTGGTGGGTTAATGGGTTGGGATCCAATAATAGTGGATTTGGGTCTAGAAACAACTGCAATTGGATTTTAGGGTTCAATGAGAGATGAGTTTGAAGACAATAGGGTTCAAATAGAATACTCACAATTAAATAAAAGAAAAATAGGATCAACAAGAAAATTGTTCATCAAGAAGAACAAAGAATTTCATGAACAAAAATTTAAATCCAAATAAATAAATAAATAATACAAATGAATAGAATATAAATTGGGCTTGAAAATAAATTCGAATTTGCCAAGAAAATCAGATCCAATACAATAATAAAATAATATAATAGATGAATTCTAAATAGATAATCTAGAAACAACGATTAATTATTATAATTATAATAATAATAAAATCATACGACAAAATAATATTCGGGTTTAACAATTTCATTAAAATAATCCAATAATAATAATATATTTGGCTTAGGCTCAAATATAAATAGTTGATCAATAAGATATAGAAAATAAGATCAATATACACCATTACCCGAAATGAATAAAATTTTTGACCAGAAAATACTATAATACAAGATCTAAAATGAATTTAGAACAAAATAAATTTATAAAAATCAAATTATAAAAAATACATAGAAAATACTTATTAGCAAAAATGGGGGTTACAACTCTAGTTATGGTCCTCTATGGAAAGAAGCCATCAAGAGCGAAATTGATTCTTTATTGCAAAATCATACTTGGGAACTAGTGGATCATTCACCAGCTAGTAAACCTTTAGGTTCCAAGTGGAATTTCAAGAGAAAAATGAAATCTGCTATAACAATTGATAAATACAAGGCAAGACTTGTAATTAAATGTTATAAACAAAAGGAAGGTCTTGATTAGTTTGATACATATTCTCCTGTGACGAGAATAAATTCCATTAGGATGGTACTTGCAATAGCAGCTCTGTGCAATCTTGAAGTACATCAAATGGATGTGAAAACAGCTTTTCTTAATGGAGATTTAGATGAAGAAATCTACATGGAACAACCTGAGGGCTTTTCAGCTCTAGGACATGAAAAGAAAGTGTATAAACTGGTTAAGTCATTATATGGCTTGAAATAAGCTCCAAAGCAGTGGCATGAGAAATTTGACAATGTCATGATGACAAATGGCTTCAAGATCAATGAATGTGATAAATGTGTATATGTCAAAAACATAGAAAATGGATGTTATTATATGTTTGTATGTAGATGACATGCTTATTATTGAAAGCAATGATAAGATGACTAAACCTGTTAAAAATATGTTGAACTTGAGGTTTGACATGAAAGACATGGGACTAGTTGATGCTATATTGGGAATTAAAATCATATAAACATCAGAGGAGCTTATTTTAAGCCAGTCATATTATATTGACATTATGCTTGGAAAGTTTGATGATAATTATGGAATTGCCAAAACTCTAATCGATCTAACTCTACACTTATCCAAGAAAAAAAGGAGTGAGTATTTCTCAAGTAGGATACTCTAGAATTATAGGCAGTCTAATGTACTTGATGAGTTGTACAAGACCAGACCTAGCCTATGCAGTTAGCATACTAAGTAAATATATGAGTAATTCTGGAAGAGAGCATTAACAAGCGATTACAAGAGTACTGAAGTACTTGTATTTTACTCGTAACTATGGACTGCATTATACAAGATATCTGGCTGTACTTGAAGGATACAGTGATGCAAACTGGATATCTAGTGATAATTCAAAATCCACTAGTGGCCATGTGTTTACACAAGGTGGTGCAGCCATTTCTTGGAAATCCTCAAAACAAACGGTGATCGCTAAATCCACGATAGAATCTGAAGTCATCGCACTGGACAAATGTGGGGAAGATGTTGAATGGTTACGCCACTTCCTTGAGGATATTCCAAGGTGGACAAATCTTGTACCTCCAATCTGCATACATTCATATAGTCAATCTGTAATTTGTAGAGCACAGAACAATATGTATAATGGTAAATCTAGATATATTTGTCGAAGACATAATACCATTAGACAACTACTCTCTACTGGGGTTATCTCTGTGGACTACGTAAAGTCAAAGGATAAAATTGTGGATCTGCTAACCAAAGGATTAAACAGAGAGCTAGTTGATAAATCATCGAGGGGAATAGGACTAAAGCCCATGAAAGAATAAGTCGATACAATGGACACCCAACCTAGCTGACTAGAGATCCCAAGATCTAGGTTCAAAGGGAGAAAACACCAAGTTGGATCACTGTGGGGATTTCCCCATGTCCATTCCGATGATGAAACTGTGATACCCGTAAGGCTAGAGGCTAAGCTAGGCTTTTAATGATTCTTATGAGACGGAAATCCGTGTAGGGTAATGCGGATTACTCTTAACTAAGATATCACCTATGTGAGAGGGAAGAAGGACCGCTTCCAAGGAAATAATGTACAGAAATATTCCTATTAAACTCTTGCAGAACCAAGCATATATACATGACCAACATGAACATAACCGTGAGTACTAAAATGTGTTAGAAAGATTCATGTGTGAGATATGTTATCGTTTACACAATTGACAGAACAGTTCAAGGACATCGCGTCTACTGTTTAGTTAGTAAAGTGAACATATTTTCATAAGGGATGGTTCAAAGGTAACAGCTACCTATCTTATGCAGGTCTGGACTATTGAATTCTATCACCAAGTCTGTCATGTCTGTGGTCGTCAATTTCATTCATGTGGGAAATGTTAGAAAATGGGTATTTTATGCACCATTTACAAACTAGTTTTTGAGCAATTTTTGAGTAATTTCTTCAATGAATTATCAAGAGATCTTGATTGATTTGTGTTCTCCTTCGTGAGTAGATCAAATTCATATATTTATTTGCTAAAAACGGTTAAGGGGTGAATGAGAAATTGTCTCTCAAAGTGAGACGTTTTCATTTCTGAAAATGGGTTGAGGGAACATAGTCCCACATCGGAAAAATCAAAGGAATTAGAAGAGGATATATAATAACCTCTTTCTAAGCATTGTAAGATGGCTAGACAAGAGGCTCTCTCTTGCGCGCACAGGGGGGTGCAAATTACGGACCGATTTTGTAGCGCCCCGAATTTCTAGATTAATAACATAGAAAATACGTGGCACGTTCCCAGTGATCCACTTCAATACAATATTAAACATAACCAACACCACTAAAATTTTCAACATTTATTACAACAAATCTTTTACAAATCACAGCGGAATTCAAATCAAACTCAACACAATAATTTCTTTATTTACAACCCAAATTTATCTCAAACTGATATTACAATTTTACACAAGCACTTAGGATTCAATTTAACTCAAATATGCCTCTAGCATCCAAATCTCCATCACTAAGCAACTACCTGCATCATGTGAGGCTAGAGATGATCCCAAACCCCCAAAACTAACGGGGTCAGCCATAAATGGTGTGAGAAATATAAAAATAAACGAACCACATAAAAGATCATATCTCATAAATTCTTAAACAACAAGTACTAAATAGGAAAATGAGAAATACGAAATGACAGTACATAAAACATCAAGTGGAGCTAAACTAAGTGTCGGGTGTAGAAAACAGGAAAACCAAATGCATAAAACCAAGCCAAGAAAACACAAGTTCTATATGCAGACTCTCTAATGCGTACTTGTCGAAGTCTATGCATCCCATTCTACATAGGTTCGGTGCAAGCCCTTAACGTCTTGACTTCATAGGGTTCAATCCTCCGCGTTATGAACTAATCCTAACACGATGACTACTACGAGATAAAGATAAACTATGGATGGTATCTCATGCCCGATAATTCCGGAGATGGATCCCACACCCAAGATATTTCACTTGAATAATTTCGGAGATCATCCCACACCGAAACATTGACACGTCACCACAATATACCACATGTGCTTCACCTCGACTCCGATAATTCCGGAGATCAACCCCACACCACAAATAGTTACCATGATAATTCTGGAGATTGTCCCACACCACATGACTGTGATAATTCCGGAGACATATCCCACACCACTAATAATCTACTGTGATAATTCCGGAGATTGTCCCGCACCGAAAGCCATACTGAGGTACTTGACTCATGTTCCCGTTCATCATATCACCACTAGTGCCTGTCCTTAATATTTTGCTTAGTTGTTTACTTAACGAATCTCCTAGAGTGGTATACCCTACCGGCCTAAATTCAAAACTCAATAACTGAAATGCCTCACTGGGCCTCAACAAATAACTCAACACCGGTATACTAGGGTCACACACCACTAGAGACTCAAACTCAAAAAGTCTAAACCAAGTTCCACTAAACAAAGTGGCTCAACTAAATGTCTCAAATGAAATACTTATCTGAATATCTCAGAGTCAATTGCTTAATCATATACTGAACTGAACGACAAGTATGTACTAAATTATCTGAGAAACCAATCATTCGAATTAACACTGAAGTTTACAAATATCCTTCAGTATCAGTCGACTCATACTGATGATAAGTCGACTGTCCAGAGGACCAAATTCAAGATTTTACAGAAATAAACTAAGTCATTTATCAGTCGACTTAAGAAGGGATCAGTCGACTTACCCGAAGTAATTTCCAATAATTTTATCAAAAATATTCTAAGTATATAAGTCGACTTAAAGGGTTATAGGTCGACTGTCCAGAAAGGACTAATAATTTATACAAAAATAATTTCTTCAGTGGACCAGTCGACTGCCTAAGAGCTAGGTCGACTGTCCAGAACAACTTTTTCAACAATTCTAAAATAAAATGTCAGGCTCATACCAATCGACTGCACAGTAGGCCAGTCGACTGTCGGCCTACAGATTTCAAAGTTTAGGTCTGAATACAAAATCAAAATCTGAAGCTTTCTAATGATCAATGTTTACGAAAATAGTTCGTATTCAGGAAAATAATAAATCTCAACGAATCTTCATCAGGTATATGTATATATTACTCAAAACATCAATAAGTCAAAATTCGAGTTCTCATGTTCTAATCAAAATTCTTCCATTAGGGTTTTACAAGATCTAAATTCCTTCACAAATCCAAATCAAATCTGAATTATGAATCTAATGTCCAGGTATTCATACACAAATCTCAACATGCTTTTAGCAAACGATTTTAATATTAAAGATCTACTATTTCATCCACCCTTATTCTCGTGATTCATACCACATCACAATATCTATATTGTTCACAACGTCCAACCATTACATCATGATATTTGTACACATAGATCAATCAACAAGACGGATTATAACACTCACAAAATCAAACCAACAAAAACAAAGTCACACGCATGAAACAAACAACAAACAATTTCTATATCTCTCACCTTAGATTTGAGAATAGTCCACGAAAATGAATCCTCCTTTTGCTAGATCCAAAGACTCCTTTCTCCACCAAAATAGATCTCCAAAAAAAATTTTGTATTTTATCAGCAATGACGGCTGAGAGAAAAATCTCTTAAATATGCCGGATTGAATATTAGGGTTTTACCCACACTTTGCAAAACAACCCTTTCCAAAATACAATTTGCATGTATAGATCATTCTTTGGAAATCCCATCAAACTCATTTAAATTTGGATTTAAAAGAAAATATACATTCTAAATACTGTTCAAAACATCCAGAAATTGTATTTTGCACTTTAACCCTTAAAAATGTCAAATTTGCAAAAAGGTCCTTCTTTTCTCAAAAATTTCAAATAGTTCCAATTAATTTCAGAAAAATCTGGAAAAATACTAAATTAATCTCAAATATTAAATAAAGATTTTTCATAAGGAAAACTAAATTTTCAAACTTCTCATAAAAGGATTTGCACGTGTTTCGCACGTGTACAAAAGATAAATTTTTTCTGAAAATATTCATTAAATCTCCAAAAATAAATTTAAATTCAGTTTCAAATATAAAAATAATATTTGAAAATACGGGGTTCTACAGATTTGCATGCGACTTGTGTGCGGCCGCACGTCCTACGGACATGAATGCTGGACCACGTGAACCCACCCCGTGTAGAGCCACGTTTTGCTACAGTTTTTTTTCCCGATCTGTAACGGCCAAAATAAATGCAGAAATGGTGTTGTATGCCATGTATTCAAGCTTTAAGCTGCTGCGACAGTTTTGTCTGCCATTATAATGCTGCATTTAAGCTCATGTCTACCGTTACAAGTGGTGCAGTCAATGAGTTGTCTGCCGTTACGATTTTCACTTTTGGCCCTATAAATTGAGGCCCCTCTCCCTGAATTGAAGACCCCTGATACTCTTCTCTTCCCATCCTCTCTGTTCTCTGCTTGTTCCATTCTTCCTGTGTGGTGATAGAAGTCAGACGTTGTTCAGTTCTAGATCATGGCGTGGTGCCTACATCGACACTCTGCAGTCGTTACATCCTGGGAGACAGACACTGTCATGCCCCGCTTCCCATTCTACGGTAACACATACACATAACTGAGACCCAGCGAATGATATATGTATGCCAACTCATATCATCCAGAAGCTGTACAATACCAGGTAACTCAACAGTACAATAATAATCACATAAACAGGAATATAATGCAATAACCAGGATCTGAAATACAAGGATTTACCAACTAGACAGAGAATATGCAGTATGGTAACAGTTCGACGAGTTCTCTCAATAACCCATCGTCTGAACTTGTACAATATAACTCAAAGAAAGACAAATGGAGTATCCGTTAGAGCAAGTTGTGGACCACAAGTAGTACAAGAAAAAGGGTACAAGAACGGAAATATAATAAAGAATAAGAACCAAGATATAATAAGGAACAATGAAAAGAATTAAGGAACATGAAAAAAAGGAAGTCAAGTGTGATGCAACTAACTATAAACATATGAACGGAAAGACAATAACTTGTAACTGACATATATGTAACGGAAATGGGTTCATGCAAACTTGTGAATCAAAACCATGTGACTTCTAAATAAAAATTATGTAACTTGTAACGAAATCAGAAAACAAAATTAGGAAACTGGTAGAGAGGATCATGCATGTGCTTAGTGTCAACTTAAGTCTATTCATTTAATCTTATCTAATGTAGCACTTCATGCGTCCCTTCCCATACATTTATCACATGGTTGATACATACAATCAAGTTATGTTTAGATTTTGTAGTCGATTCTATAGGGCTACGTACTCAAATATCAAGCAGTGGTGCACCATATCAAGTAATCCAAATCATATTAACCAAATCATGTCGAGTAACCCAAATTATCCAAATGTAATCCAAATTATCCAAATGTAATTCCAATTATCCAAATGTAATACAAATCATGTCATGTAACCAAATTAGGTGCCAATATTTCAGGAAACACAAGTCCCTTCCGAGTACACTTTTTTATATTGTCCACTACTAGATCTTTCCCTTAATCCCAGCTTGTTACTTTTTATTACAAAATGAACATGATCGAGAGATAACGAGAACAAAATCAAGACAAAAAAAGGATGTATTAAGGGCTTATATGATGCAAGGAACATGTTCTGAATCACAAAACACAAGAAACAACTTGCAAATATTTAAACGTAGCAAAATACCAATTCTGGACAGCAAGACGTGCTGCATCTAAATTGAGATTCCCGTTGCCACAGAAATACAAATCTGGATTCGTCAGAAAATCTAGAAACTAGCCGAATCCAGTGCATATAAACAAGATACATAAAACATGTAGCAACTGGAGTCAAAACAGCAAACTACACAGAATTCGTGTTCAGCCAGAATTTATAAAATGGTGATTAAATGTGTGAAATAGGTTTAAAAACTCAATAATTAAATATAGGAAAATTCTAGAAGGTTCCCTAACATGTCTAGTCTCAGCATATTAATTTTCAAGTCATTATATTATAGATAGCATAGTCAAATTAAATTGGAAAGAAGAGTGACACAGTAAATTTATGAATCTGAAATTCTACGACACAGTAGAAGTAAAACTGCGATAACTCCCAAATCATAAATAGGATTTGAGATCTATTGATAGGGTTGTAAACTACAAATCTGGGGCTATATTTTATGTTTAGAACTCAAGTCCAGATTCTAATGTTATCAAGGTTGAAAAACAGGGCAGCAGCAAACAAGGATATTTTTGCATGAAATGTATTATAATTATACTAGTTGTGAAATGAGTGCATCAATGAAAGATTGTAACTGTTATGATCACAAAATTGATAAAGATAGCAACGAGTAAATGAGATCATCAAATGATAAGCCAAAGGGGAGTCACAACAACAACTACTTACGGTATTTATGCTTATATGAGGAAAAATAAAAATTCATACAAGTACTTGCCTTGGTGGAGATGATTCCGAAGAGAAGAGAATAATGAGAACGGATCCCGGCACACAGCGACGATCGCGAACCAAGCGAATCTTGATGAGATGATCACGATCGGACACGGATCTCGGTGTTGATGATCAAATAACGATGGTGGGGGCTCTGTTGTCAACTTGAGCAAGAGGAGGGTTGCAGGTGAGGTGATGGGGCAAGGAGTAGGAGTAGAGGTGGGTTCGGCACAAGCACAGGGAAGGAGATGATGAACAGGGAATGGGGGGTTATACAGTAGGCGGCTAGGGTTAGGGTTTGCTAGGGTAGGGTAGGGTGGTTATATATAAGGTGAATGGGTTTTGGGCTATTGGGTATGGGTTTGGATCCAATAAGAGATAGGCTATAGGGTATTGGGTTTAAATCCAATAGAAAATGGGTTTTAGATTAAATAATTAAATAATTGTATAAATGAATAAATATATAATAATGTAGTAGTACAAATAAATCAGTTAGTATGCATTAAATTAATACACCAACACTAATAGATGCAATAAGATGTCGAAGTTCGGAAAATAAATGAGATTGGAGTATAATAAATAGCAATTAATTAATTAAATCAATAGTATACAAAATCCATACTCCAATAATCATAAAATATTGATTGAGATCAATAAACTTTCACAGATTAATAAATAACAAAAGATGAATTTTAATAAACATTCAAAAGTAATAACAATAACAATAATGATAATATATATACATATCAAAATGGAATTTGAGTTTAACAATTTTATAAAAGAAAACAAAATAACAATAATATAATTGGTTTGGGCTAAAATGTAAATAGTCGATCAATTAGGAATATAAAATAAAATTAAAATACACCGTTATTCGAAATAAATATAATTTTAGATTAGAAAAGACTTTAATATAAAATTCTAATCAAATTAACAAATAATGAATTTATAAATAATCAAAATATAGAAGATATTCAGAAAATATGTATTTACGGGAACGGGAGTTACCGACACCTCAGCTAACTCCAGCACCCGGATGAGGTGAATCTGTTTTAAGGAGATTGTGTGCTACACAAGCCTCGATATCAAATCGGTTTGATTTCATTATTTTCATTTTCGAACCATTTTCTTTGTTTTATTACTCTCCTCCTTCTCTGGTTTTTTGTGTCTCTCAATCATTTGGATTTATGCCAAAATTTTTGTAACCAAAGTTGTAACAAAGAGAATAAATTTCTCGAAGTTGGTTTTGTTGTAAACAAATTTTGTAACACTTGCTAGTAGATGGAATGGTTAGGAAGGAAAGATGTAGTTATTGTGGAAAATTATTTTAAACCGCTAGGTTAAATTCTATGGTTTGTATGTTTGATTTATAATCTTGTAAATTGGGATAAACATATAGAACAATCATGTGAAAACATATATTTATATTTGGTTTTATTGTAGGGTGTATGCAAAGAAAGATTGCTAGTGAGGTGTTTGACAAAATTCCAGAATGAATTTGTATGCATAGACGACGAATGACAAAGTTTAGTAGATGTAAAGACTATGAGAAATAAAGTTGCACATGGGGTATTTGACATTATGTGTGATTGTTTTGAAGTGTTTGGTGTAATACCTGTGTATTGTGTGTACTTGTTGGTTGAGGATGATCATACTTTTGTGTAGAGGATGTAAATCAAATACCCCCATTTCATGCATAATAGTGTTGTATATTATGTGTACTAGTTGGTACATGTTTAGGCTCGAATTAATCTATGGAACATGTTTGTGAAGAGTTCATTAATGGCAGATTTTTCATATGGTATTTGTCGTTCCGGAGTGTTAATTCATGGTTGTTCATTGGGCCGAATTTGGGCCAACTCTTGGCATGTTTTTGGATAGCCAGGTACATAAACTTAACTAGGTTGATTAACATATGAAATTATGTTGTAACACCCCGAATTCCAAAATACACTGAATTCGAGATTCCACAGGATCTTTACACTTCATTTAGTATAATTTTACAAGGAAATTTAAACTTTTCACTTTACATCAGAGTTTACATGAAAACTTTACACTTTACATCGTACAGTGGAAGCAAATTTACAACATTTAAATAAAGTACAACAACATTGATTAATCTTTAAGCATCTGTTCCTGTTTAATCTTTATCATGTCATTTACCCTGCATACAAACTGTGGGTACGAACATTATACACGACCATCCTCTCTATGCCGGAAATAGTATAACTGATTTTCCATATTTAACAAACACAAACTTGTCACATATCAAACTAAAGGGAATACCCTATTGATGTTGTGTTGTGATTGTGCACTTAGTCCTTAATGCAGTTATGTATATTATATGACACTAATGTACACTTGTTCGGATTCTATGCATCCCATACTACATAGGTCCGAGGGCAAGCCCTTAATCATTCTTCATCTTGTAGGGTTCAATCCCTCGTCATGACTTACTCTACTACTGTAACTACGGTAAGTATCCTAGATGTTTTCTGACATACGAACTCATGTCTAGGCACCCTGGAGGGAATCCCAACGCACTGACACATGACTCATCATGCAGGCATCCTGTGATAACTCAGCTCCTACCATAGACATGACACCACCCGCAGTCGTCCAACATCCCACGAGCATCGCCACCGGGACGGTACTCTGGAGCAGTATCCACGTCCTATCATGACTCATCATGGGACATCCTGGGATACTCTCTCGCCGCCAATCCAATGGCCCTCATACTCAATGTTTTTCTCTTACTTTCATCACATCTTCACTATGTAACTAATCCTTAGTTCTAATGAAAGCATGAACAAAATCAATCTCTTAGAGTTAGCCCTCTCACTACTACCCGGTCTTATTTCTTTCATTTCTCGATGACCCAAACTTGTCTTTTCAATGTCGATAATCATAGTTCATTATTTTCACTTGCCGGTGTGAGTTTTGGCTACACTCTAATTTTCAATTTCAATTCATAATTCACATGTCTAAGTTTTCATACTCAATCACATTCTCTTTTCCAATAACATGATCTTCTAAATTATTCATGAGTCCATAACCATACATGGAAGTCAATTATTCATCCCGTAATTCATGAAATATCATTTTCACATTAAAAATCACATCACTAGTTATACGATCAAAAATGAATATTCACACTTCATAATTTGTCACACCATTCCCCCAATGAGAATAATTCACATCACTTCACATTATATAATTCTTTCTTTATTATATTTCTTTTCTAACATTTCATTTCAAGTCCTTTTGCAAAGTACAACTTTCATAAAATACAAGTGTAGAACCATAGTTCTAAATTATACTTTTGTTCTCAAAAATACACTCTACTTCATTTAAATAATTCCCAATTTATTTTTCATAAGTCCCACATAATTTTAGGATAATACTTATATTTTTTCTAATTTTTTTAATCATCAAAAATCACTAAAAAAAATATTTCTTCCCCCAATTTAATACTGGCCGAGCCCAGTATTCGAACCCACAACCAGAGGGAAACAAGCCACAGGCACAGGCCACTAGGCCACTTGCGCCAGCGGTATACAAGAGTGCTGAGAGCATTAAGTGCTCTCACCTGCAGTTCATTTGATCTTTTAAAAACACGAAACAAAAATATGTGGTGCTACTGGGAATCGAACCAGCAACCAGTGAGACCCCGAACCCACTGTAGCAATTAAAATCATCCCGACCACTTGAGCTATAAGCTCAGGTTGTCATAGTTCAATTCGAACTCTAATTAAATCAATTCCCTCTGTTTAATAAAATATTTCGATGTTCAAGAAGCTCTCATTTGATTTTGTTTTTACTAAACTTGTTGTAAATTTCCAGATTAACTATTCCCATCATAAATTATACTCCAGTATATTAAAAATAATTTTTTTCCAATAATTAAACACATATTTTCCATATAATTTGGTTAAATCATAAGCTACTACTAACACATTTCTTTTTCGACATTTCTTATCAATTTTTAACATCACTAATCTCTTTATTAACAATCTTTATATCAATTCTTTGTTTTTAATCATTTCACAAACCCCCAAATTATATTTTTAAGTCATTCATACAACATTATCACAATAGTCTATTTAAGCACATAAAGCGACATTGTCAATCTACTAATTTTACATATAATTCTTGATGTTAATAATGAAGTTTTCTTCCAACAATCCATAGCCATAATCAATTTACACGCAACTTAAATTAAATGATGGAAGCACAAACAAGTTATTCATTAACATTGCAATCAATTAATAGGCCAATTTTCCAATTAAAATGCACCCTTATTACTCTTTTTCATGCATCATCATTCAATTTAATACTAGCATGCTTCCTAATTCGAAATATGGAAAATTACCCACTTTAACATGATATCTAATTAGAAATATGGAAAAACAACCCACCTTAATTGGAGAGAAGTACGATTAGCAACACATCCTAAACAAATGTCCTTGCTAAGAGAGCGGTCCTCCTCCTCGTCGACGCGCACACAAGCCTCCAAGATGCAATCCGAACACTCCCTTCTTGATGCCGGCCTCTCCTTCTTGTTGATGCAAGCTAAAACTCCTCACACACACTCTCAATTTTTAACTCACTTATTAAACCACTAATAATGTATTTTAACTATAGGTTTGGAGGAATAATTAGCACAAGAATAACTAGGCTAGGGAAAGGGGGGGGGGGGGGTATTTATACTAAAAATTTAGGAAAATGGAAGGCTAGGATTAACTTAGGAGTTAGAAATAAAGGGTAGGATTCAAGGAGCAGTTACAATAACCAACCATGATCAAGTAACCACCACCCATGATTCCAATTGAAATTTTCATTTTCCCTCCTTGTGCTCAAAACCGGCCTAGCATCATGTGCATGTTCACGTGTACGTGCAATGCACGTGCATGCATTTATCACCATTTAAAAATTGTACATTATATTTTACATAAAAATAATCTTTAAAATGTGTTCTACATTACAAGTTGTATTAAAAATAAAAATAGCTCATGGGCTTTAGTTTATGGGCCAAAATATTAGTTATAAAAAAATAATAAATTGAATTAAATTTGGGCTTTTAAAAAGAAAGGCTTTTGTCTATTTGAAAAATGGCTTTATATAAAAATAATTAAAGAGCACATATATAAATATCTATACTCATCATAATGAAAATGATTACCAAAAATATTGCACGTGCACACTACGTGCAAAATAAAATAATTTTTATTAAATGAAAAATCGGGGCATTACATATGTTGGATTCACTTTAGTGTTCAACTATTAAGTTACCCTAGTTAAGTGAACATGTAGGGTAAAAAAAGCTGCGACTAGGAGCATGGTTTAATTAACTAATAATATAAATGTCAAGATAGGAAGCAAAAAGTGGTGATAATAGAGCCATTAGAATCGAATAAAGCTAGTAAATTAATGAGCCAATATAGTACAACTACATTCACTAGTTCTAGGACTCCTTAGAAGTTTGGGTTATAGTAGCTCTAGATCGTGTGACTACAGTTATAAGGACAGACACTAGTTGGGCGTGTACTCACCTGTTAAAGGGACACGTGCGATATTGTCTCACATGTCAAGCAGACAAGTGCGGCATTGTCTTGTCTGTTAATTTCTGGAATTTAGTGATAAGAACAGAGGCGAACGTATGTACCGCAAACTCCTGTCGGAACCTAGCTGATAGACCCCTAAGAATACGTTTATGTTCTAAGTTACCAGTGCGAACAGAGAGCAAGATTTTAACTCTAAGTCTCTTGGCAGAGTGTAAAGGCCTGCCGATTCGTCTTATGTTTGGATAACTTTTTGTAGAATCCAGGCGTGGAGAAAGACCCGCCAATTCTGGCAGATGACTAGCTTGTTCGGGAGTGGAGAAAGACCGTCGGCCCGAACGGAGTGGAGAGAGACCACCGATTCCGATCGATCGGAGTAATCACCGATGTTCGAGAGAGACCACCAATCCGATGCAAAAGTGAACATAGACCGCATACACTGTAAATCTACTAGTCACTAAATAAATGTCAGAAACAGAGTAAAAGTACAAGAATAGGTCTGCATTGCGAGGGATCGAACCCTATAACTAGAAGTACATTCAAGCTTGATGGGGAAGTATGTAGTATGAGATGTATACGTTTCCAATCAAGTGTGCATTAGAATAAGAGCATTGTGGGCATTTGTGTTGTGCATTAGATTTTAGGTCATAATATATACCGACACTTCTGTTGTATGATTTTCACATTTGTGCATCAATATTGATTGTGGAAGAATTGGAGATTGTTGCCTTCATCAGTATTGCATCTATGGCATTCAACTTATGTGCCCACAGTTGGTTAATTGTAGGACTGCTTGATTGTGGGAGCGGGGGACTCAAGCTGGATGAAGCATCCAAGTGAAAAAAGGAAAGTGTACAGTTATTACTTGTAATTCATGAAGCAATTTTATAACAATTGTACATTGTAATAACATCGATGTAATATAAAAAGTTTTAATTTCTTGTGATTCTATGTTGTGTACTCATTTAAAGTAAAGATTCTGAATGGTGTCACAAGTTTTCAGTGTACGAAAATTGAGGCGCTACATTTACCCTTTCCATATTTCAGTAGGACTCAATTTAGGTTTGTTGATGGGGATTCTATTACGAAAGTTACAGCAAATAAAAAGTGTCTCACCGACAAGTTTAAAGCTAATTTAGCATTCATACACATACTATTTATCATTTCTCCCAAAGATCGATTTTTTTGTTTCGGCTAAACTGTTTTATTATGGTGTGTATCGTGCAGTGTGTTGGTGTGTTATACCATGCTCTTCACAAAATAAATCAAAATCATTTAAGAAATATTCATCAACTCCATTTGAACGAAGTACTTTTATCATTTCATCAAGTTGATTCTCTAATTCATTCTTATATTTCTTGAACATGCCAAATGCTTCATCTTTTCATCTTAATAAATAAACATGTAATATCTACTAGCATCTCTATAAAGTTATGAAATAACTTTTTCCACCTTTAGTTACAAAAATACCATTCTATTCACAAGTATCGGAATGTATCAAATTTAAAACTTGAGAATTTCATCCAATACGAGAAAAAGGTTCCTTAATTATTTTAGATTTAACACTGAAGAAAACATATTTGGGGAAAAATGATTCTTATTCTTGTTATTCTATTATTCTTTTCTGTATACATCTATATATATAAGGATTACATTCTTGGAGGAGACGAAAGGAGATTGAGAGAAGATTGAGGGATGGGAGATTTGGGGAATCTGTTTCCTATAGATTTGAAACAGAATATACATATTAGTACTTACTACATTTCAACACTCTCCCTCAAGTTGGTGCATATATATTGATCATGCCCAACTTGTCAACAAATTTCAAGAAGAGCCAACTCGAAACTGCCTTGGTCAGGATATCTGCGAGCTGATCTTCTGACTTCACTTTAGATATCTCAATAACTTTCTCATCCAATTTCTCTTTGATGAAGAATCTATCCACCTCTACATGTTTCGTCCTATCATGTTGAACTGGATTGGCGGCAATATCACATGCTGCTTGACTGTCACAATACACCTTCATAGGTTCATTCGGATCACAGCCTAAGTCCCGCAACAAGAGTTTCAGCCATAAAACTTCCGCTATACATAGAGCTACTCCGCGATACTCAGCCTCTGCACTAGAGCGTGCAACAACATTTTGCTTCTTACTTCTCCATGTAACTAGATTTCCTCCAACAAATGTGAAATATCTTGAAGTGGAGCGCCTATCAATTATAGATCCTACCTAATCAGCATCAGTATATGCCTCAACCTTCAAGTGACCATATTTTGCAAATAGGATCCCCTTTCCTGGAGCAGACTTAATATATCTTAGAATTCTCATCACTGTATCCATATGGTGTTCCTGAGGTGCATGCATAAACTGACTTACCATACTTAAAGCATATGATAAATCTGGTCGTGTATGCGCAAGATACATCAGTCGTCCAATCAATCTCTGATATCTTTCCTTATCACAAGGCACATGATCAGATTCGTTGCAAAGTTTCAGTCCTTCTTCTAACGGTGTACCAATCGTCTGACAATAAGACATTCTAGTTTCCTTCAATAAATCGAGAGCATACTTTCTTTGAGACAGAAATATACCATTTCTTGAGCGAGAAACTTCAATACCAAGAAAATATCTCAAAGGGCCAAGATCCTTCATTTTGAATTCTTGTGACAAGTAACTCTTCAATGCCATTCTCTTCTCAGGATCATTCCCAGTTACTATCATGTCATCCACGTATATAATGAGATCAGTAATCTTACCTTATTTTCTTTTCAGGAATAGGGTATGATCTGAATTACTCTGACAATATCCAAATGTCCCCATCGATTTTGTAAACCTCCCAAACCAAGCTCTTGGCGACTATTTGAGACCATATAGCGGCTTCCTCAATCGACACTTTATTACAGTGTTGGAATGGTCTATTTGATCTTGGTGGTAGATCCATATAAACCTCTTCTATCAATTCCCCATTCAGAAATGCATTCTTCACATCAAATTGCTCCAACGACCAGTCAAGATTTGCAACAAGTGACAGTAGAATTCGAACAGTGTTGAACTTTGCCACAGGTGCAAATGTTTCGTCATAATCAATTCCATACGTTTGAGTGTACCATTTGGCAACCAGCCTTGCCTTGTATAGCTCTATCGAACCATCCAACTTATATTTTATGGTATAAATCCATCTACATCCTACTGGCTTCTTCCCTGCTGGAAGCTCGACTATCTCCCAAGTCTTATTCTTCTTTAAGGACTTCATCTCCTCATCCATAGCTGCTTTCCACCTTGGATTGGCTAAGGCTTCCTGCACACTGTTAGGAACAGATACAACAGATAATTGATTCATAAATGACTTATTTGATTTCGACAAGCGGTGAGTGAATACATAATTACTCAAAGGATATTTGATGTTACTAGTGGGATCAGGTTCATACGTGGGTTTGGGTTTTGGAATACCTCTAGGTTCATCAGGTTCATTACGGTGCGGGAGTTCTCTTCTAGGAGCTTCGGACAACGATGACGATTGGTTTTGGGGTTCTGACGGTTCACTCTCACTGAAATTCGGTACTGATTGAAATTCTTCGAGAGGGACTTCTTCATGACGGTCTTCTTGATGAGGGTCTTCTTCATGAGGGTCTTCCTCCCTTGCTAGGTCTTCATTCAAGTGTTCGCCATTATTTGTATCCAGTTGTTCGTTCTGACTGGTAATTACTTCATCATACATAAGAGTCTAAACTTTACTAACCCCATCATTATACCCAAGAGTCTGAACTTCACTTTGGTACTCCCATTGAAGTTCAGTCATAGGAGAAAAATACATCTCATTTTCATGGAACACAACATCCATAGTCACAAACATCCTTTGAGTTGGTAGATGATAGCACCGATACCCTTTCTTATTTTGTGCATATCCCACCAAAACATAGCAAACAGATCGAGGAGTTAACTTATTGCATTCATGTTGATGAAGATGAACAAATGCAACACACCCAAACACACGAGGTGGCAAGTTCACGACTTTAGGTGCATTCACAGCTTCAGTTAATGCTTGAAATGGTGTGAGAAAGTTTAAGATACTAGAGGAAACTCGGTTGATTAAATATGCAGCAGAAGTAAGGGCTTTCCCCCAAATAAATGAGTGGCATATTTCCATGGATGAGAGAAGTATGGACCACCTCGAGCAAATGTCTATTTTTCCTTTCTACAACCCCATTCTGTTGAGGTGTATATGAGCATGTAGTCTGGTGAACAATTCCGTGTTCCACCAAATATTGTTGCAGATTCGAACTCAGGTATTCTCTGCCATTATCACTCCTAAAAACTGGAATCTGTGATTTATACTGAATCATAACATGCTTGTGAAATTTCTGAAATAAGCCACTAACTTCACTTTATCGACTTCATCAAACAAGGTCATACGGATACAGTCATCAATAAATGTCACAAACCATTTGGCTACTCCAAATGTAGTGGTTTTGGATGGACCCCAAATATTAGAATGAATCATCATAAATGGAAGGGAGCTTCTACTTGGACTTGGAGCAAAAGAGACACGGTGACCTTTTGCAAGTTCATACACATCACACCAAAAGGCAGATATATCCAAATTCAAAAATATACTTGGAAATATCTTCTTCAAATAACCGAAAGAAGCATGCCCTAACGTCGATGCCAAAGCCAAATATCTAATTTCTTCTTCTCATCTTTGGATCCTTCCATACTTAGAGCTTGAGTCAACTTGCTTGAACTTTCAGATTCCAAATCCAGGTAATAAAGCTTCCCGTGTCTAACCCCATAACCAATAATCTTGCGAGTCCGAATATCCTTAAACACACAATGTGAAGGCCAAAAGACTACAATACAATGTAAAGCAGCAGTTATTTGAGCAACAGATAATAGATTGAAATTCAAGGATGGCACAACTAGGGCAGTATCTAAGGTTAGGTTGTTTGTGAGATGTATAGTACCCTCACCAGTAACAGTGGCAGGACCACCATTGGCAGTGGACACAGTTGATTTAGTAGATGGTTGAAAATTTTGAACTAGTCTAGAATCAAAAGTCATATGGTCGGTAGCACCTGAATCAATTATCCATGCACTATTCATAACAGAAGCAGAAATGTTAAATACCTTACCATCATTATCTGCAGTTGTAACTAATGTAGAGGCGAGTCCAATACTCTTCTCAGCGTCATCAGTTTGTCCAATACTCTTCTCAGCTTCATCATCTGTAACTAATGTAGGCAGCACAAAAAACAACAACGGATCTGATCTTTAGCAGCCAATAGCAAACGGTACAACTTGGCCAAGAACAGCTCCAAGTCTTCAACAAACAGCAAAACAGCAACAATCCAAGTAATCAATGATTCAAGCCAAAACAGCATGCATCAATTCCACCCAATAGCAACAGCAAACACAAATCCCCTCTTCTCTCAAACACCAAATAGCAACAGGAGAGAGAGAGAGAAAGAGAGCAGCAACAATGGCCAGCGGCAGCAACAGGGAACCTCGGGCTGGCGTCGCAGGCGACGGACGACGACGTCGCAGGCGAGCGCGATGACGGCGGGAGGCTGTCGCGGTCGTCGACGGAGGGGAACGAAGAGGACAAAGGGGGTCGTCAGGGGGGTTGCGGCGTTAGTTGCAAGATGACTGGATCTGGGGATGACGATGACTGGATTTTGCAAGATGACGATGGAGAGGGCTGGATCATGCAAGATGACGATGGCGATCTGGCGGGGTACTGGCGAGGGATCTGGCCGGATCTTGCAAGATGACGATGGCGATCTGGACGATGACTGGAGAGGATTTTGGTCACTGTTGATCGAAACGGAAGAAGAGATAGGGGAGAGGTCGGGATTGGGGTTTGGGAACCTGAGCATCGATGGGGGCGGCATCGGGATGTGGCGCTATGACTGGAGAGGGGCTGGGCGACGAGGGGTGGCCAGGAGACGGGGAAGATCGGAGACGAAAGCGGTTGACGGGGGCTGAGGGATCGGTGTCGACGAAGGTCGGCGACGGGCTCGATGGCAGTGAGGATCAGGGTCGACGAGGAGGTTCGGGGATCGGGGTTTGGTCGGGATCGGATCGGGATGGAGGCGTCAGATCCGATCGCTTCCGTCTTTTCTTCTTCTTCAACTAGCCTAGATCGTGTTAGGCTCTGATACCATGAAGAAAACAGATTTGGTGAAGAAAACATATTTGGGAAAAAATGATTCTTATTCTTGTTATTCTATTATTCTTTTCTGTATACATCTATATATATATAAGGATTACATTCTTGGAGGAGATGAAAGGAGATTGAGAGAAGATTGAGGATTGAGAGATTTGGGGAATCTGTTTCTTATAGATTTGAAAACAGAATATACATATTAGTACTTACTATATTTCAACAAACACATATTTTACATTTTTCAAAATCATCATTAACAATAATAATCAAATCTAACATATGCATATTATCAATAAGTAGAATTAATGTGCTAAACGATCATGCTATAAAGAGAAGGACTCAAGAATAAAAGCAAAAGAAGAAACTTTATTAGTGCTTAACTTATTTATGACATGACAAGAATGTTCTTTACCCACAAAAGTACCATTATTTGAAAGAGTGATTTTTCCGGATTCAATTGCAGCCCGTAATCCCTATTTATCCAAACGATCAACACAAAGTATTATTTTTTTTTTCAAATTTCAGATACGAAGAGAACATTAAGTAGAGTAAACTGCTTTCCGGAGGTGAAGTCGATTCCGACCATTCCCGTTCCAGAAACTTTGGCTCGTGCATTATTTATCATTTGCACCTCTACCTTATTGGTCACCTTCTTGAATATCTTGAGCAATCGTTTGTTGTTGCAAACATGAATAGTAGCATCAGAGTCTAATTACCACCTTGATATTTCAGTTGTTGACTTTGTATTGATTTCGGAAATCATAAATACAAGATTCATGTCAGTAATCATCGCATACCCCTCAACTACGTTGGCATTCTCAATATTTATAATTTTTCTGAAATTTGCATTCACGGGCATAGTCTCCTGGTTTGCCACACATGAAATTGACCTTTCTTCTTATTCTCGTAGGTACTATGTTTTCTAAACCTCCCTCCATTTTTCTTCGTTCTCAAAGCATGATGTTTAGAACGGGATTCATTAGTGTCTAAGGTATGCATTTCAGATTCCCTTTGAACAATTTTATTATCCTGGATGCATGACTCCTCTTCGATATGAAGATGTGTTTGTGAAGTCCTCGGATTTATACAATAGTTTATTTCTATAATCTACTTGGTTGGAAGTTTGGCAATAATTATGGGTGACAACAGGTTGTGTTCGGGTTGGATCCTATAAGATCAATATGCGGATCCACTAAGATTTTGTAGGATCAATATGCAGATCCATACCCATTAGGAAACTAACGTTCCATATGCAAATCCAAACCCACTAATTTTTATGGCCTCGCATGGCAGGCAAGAGTGGGTACGAGGTGTGGCTGCCATAACTTATGGCAAGAGCAATGAGAGGGAGAACAATAAGGATAACGAGCGCTCCACCCGCCTTGTAGGCGGCAGGAGATGCGGGCAAGTGATAGGCCAATAGCCGAGTGAACTGGGAGGGGCACTAGACGGGGGGGGGGGGGGGGCTGAGCAAGTACGAGAAATTGGCCCTGCTCTGCTTTCTTAAAAAAAAGCAAAGCGCAATGACGCTACTATAGTTTATTTCTATAATCTACTTGGAGTTTGGCAATAATTAAGGGTGACAACAGGTTGTGTACGGATTGGATCCTATAAGATCAATATGCAGATCTACTAAGATTTTGTAGGATCAATATGCTGATCCATACCCATTAGGAAACTAACGATCCATATGCAAATCCAAACCCACTAATTTGTCGGATTCGGATCCAAATTCGGGTAATCAGAGTTTCCATTTTTTATTCTATACATTATTTATTTGCACAATCAATAACCAAACCTTTTACTTTCTATCTAATTAGGGGGCATTTGGTACGCAGTAATGTATAAGGGAATCTAGGATTACCCTCTTGATTACCTGGTTTGGTAAGACATAGGTATAGTTTTGTAAATAATCTTAAATTCCCAGAGTTATCAAAATAATTAGTTTGGAAGGATAAACATTCCCCTTAAAAGGGGTGGGATTTGTGGATTCCTCCACATAAAAAATGAGTGAGATTATTGCATACCTAAAACACCCTCCAGATTTCTGGCTTATCATATAACTCGCTCTTGTTCACTCCAACCAAATTCACCCACTGTTCATCTCCCCACCTTCCTCCGGCCGTTTCCGGCGATCTCCCGTCGTCAACCCCCCTTCGTCGACACCCCCAGTCGACGCCGGCGCCACCCAAAACTCCCCCCAACCTCTTCCCTGTCCTCGACAAACGCCAGTCAAAACCCCAAATCCCAATTCTCCCTCCTCCCGGTCCCGTCGCGCCTCCATCACGACGCCGCCGTCGCCCAGCCCATCGTCGACCCTGCCGTTGCGCCGCCGTCATCAAGGATGATGTATCGGAAGTGAAGAAAGTTGGGTGTTGTTCATCTTAATGCTAGGGTATTCAAATTGATACATTTTTTATGATTTCAGGTAAATTCTAATCTGAGAGTTATTAGTCTATGTTGTTGATATCGCCCACGTTGGTACGAAGCGATTTTTTGGGGTTCCTCTTAGAGTTTTACCTGTGTTGATATTACTCCGAGAGGTTTTAAACTGTTGTATTTGTTTTGCCTGAGAAGGATAGAGGGTCAGGATTTGCATTTCTTGCTATATTTATTGTGCTGGAGATTACTATTGTTTTTTCTCTTCTTATATTCATGTATTGCTTCTTTCATATCTTAAACGGCGCAGGATCCTGCTTGCTTTGCAATTGACAAATTCAGTTATCTTTAATCTTTATTGTATTTGTGCTTATAAAAAAGAGGAAAAGAAAAACAGTGATTTACAATGTCAATGATTCTTCCATTCTTGTTGTGTTGGTGTTATTCTGGCTTTGTTTGTTCTGTTGCCTGCTTTTACCCAGCATAAAATTGTATAATAGTAGAAGCATCATATGTTTTACGGATCCTAGTAGACTAGAACAAAATCTATTTTTATGGAAGAGCACTGGTGCTTGTGATGCTGGAACTTAATGTTTACACGATTTGCTTCTGTCTAGAAGATACAAATATTTTTAATGTTCTTCTCCTTGTTAACAGTTCTCAATGAACTTTGAAAGTATCGTGTCTTGTTGCAGGGCTTATGCATGTAAATTAATATCCCACCCAAACAAATTGCACTGTGCAGTGACTTAAATCACAAAGTTTGCCTTCTTAATCAAATGACATAACTACAGGATTATTGATAGTAAGACATGGTAGAGCCAAAATTATATAATTTATATTTACAGGATCTTCGTTCTGTTTCTGTTTTCGTTGTTGGGTTTCTGGTAGAGAATAAACCATAACATGATCCAAGCAAATTTGGATTACACACCTCTTGCTGCTAAGAAGACTTATTGTTGTATTACTATTACATGAACTAGTTTGAAGAACTATTGCCGACTTATATTTGGGAAGAGAACTTTGTTTTGTATTGCATAAAGACGCCATATAGTATCTGAGCAAAATTTAGTAAAGATCAAAGATACACTTTCTTTTGTTTTTGCAGCAAAGCTACACTTGAGAAGACTATTCCCTGAGAAAAATTTGCACTGTATGATCCAATTCACAAACAGAACAAAGAATCATAGTGAAATTTTTTTTTAGTAATCTATTTGTTAATTTACTAAAGTTTTATAAGATATATATCAGTATTGCTTTTGCACATGCATGTATATACATCAATTACTAAATTAGATAACTTTTATATTTATTTATTTTTAAATAAAGCAAAAAGGGTATTTTCGGTAATGTCTACTATAGAGATGGATTGATTGGAATGAATTGTTCTATAGCAAACACGGTAATAAAGTATTCTCAGGCATGTAATGTCGTATACCAAACACAGTATTGCAACATTTCCGGGAATCTTCATTCCCACCCTCATATTCCTTGGAATCCACTAATTCCTGGAAATTCTCCAATCCGCGTACCAAACTCTCCCTTAAGGTAAACCATAAAAAATGAAACAATGTACAATCATCTATTTAGCTAGTAAAAAAAAAGTTCTTCACAATTTCTAATATGAATAATACCAATTTAATCAGTATTCATAAACTGAACAAACAGAAAGCAAAAAAAAAAAAAAGAAAGTTGTTACCTCTAGCCTGTAGGTCTTACTCTTCGTGCAGCTTTTGTTTCCTCACTGCCATTGATTACCGGGCACCCTTTGAGCACTAGGAAATAACTCACTAAAAAGTTATCACTAGTGGTTTTCAACTATACCTCATCAAAAATAAAATATTATAAAATGTGTTCTTATATTTCAATGTAAGTAGTAAGCAGTAAGAAACAGAATAATGCAAAGTTCAAAAGAGAGATGGAGTTCAAATTACAGCAAATTAAAATGAAACAGATAATCATAGCTAAATAGAAAGTGTTCAAAAGTTAATGATAGAAAAATACAAAAATTTATCATATCAAATGACACTTATTTGGATGATATCTTTTTTCATTCCCACAGATCAATTCATTATCTATTTGTTTGAAGCTAAAATTGGACAAGACATATATCAAATGCCAGAATATGATAATCACTACAAGATAACTCAAAATTCAATTTCAAAAGTTGTGCATATGCCATCATGTCCCACTGTCCTTGCGGTTAAACAAACAATATGTCAATTAATAAGTAATAGGAACAAATAAATGAAGTTTAAAATATTGTTCATTAAGCAGCATATTAATCAGGTCAACATCAATTTTTACTGCCTAGATATTGATGAAAATGAATCTCCTTGTCCATCTGATAAGCCTTCAAAAAAATAATGGAGAGTCTTAACTGTCAACGCATAAATATAAAAATCTTTACACAACAGATTCAAGTTTAGAAAAATACCACGAAGTTAAGTTCTTACTCAGTCTTGAATACAAATTAAGGCTTCCATGGTACTTGGAGTTAAGCTTCCTTGATAATCGTCCAACTCTTTACCTCCACTGCTAAATGCAGATGCAACTGTAGATACTGGAATCCCTAGTATATCACGGGCCATAGAAGATACAACGGTATATCTGGGTGCATTAATCCTCCACCAATCAAGAACATCAAACCTTGCATCATCAATTTTAGGGTGAAGAGACCCTTCTAAATATAAGTCTAATTAAAACTCTCTGGTTGGCATGAAGAAACTTTTGGAGAAATTTTCCAAGTCCCCATCTATTAGCAGAAGATGACAGTATGTGAATATCTTGCAAAGCCCTTGTACCCTCGTTGTTAACACTCTCAACATTAGAAAAATCGTGTCTGCACCTTCCTTGAGATGAATCCACATGGTCATCATAAACTCTCACCATATAGTTCTTTACATGGGAAAGTCTGTCACTAGCATCATATATATGTATCCTCCATATATGAGATTGAAGAGAAACTCGACCGAGGATCCAAAATTGAAGCAATAGCCAATACCACATTAGCTATTTTTCAATACTTCTCAAACTTTTAAAGCATGCAATTTGCCATGGTCACAATAAAAGGATAAGAGCTCTTTTGCCAAACACTGAAGCACAAATAGATATCACAAACAAGATTGAAATGAATATTTGATTTTGGATATTTTGAACTGTTAGAACTCGAATTTTATAAATCTGAAAATTACTAGCAACAATTGTGAAGAACATAAATTACAGGAATAAAAGATAACAAACCAAAAGTTTTATACTGAGTCAAGATTAAAATCTCTCTCCTTAAAGCAAAATTCGCCCCGTAGTGTGACGGTGGCTGGCGAATTGCCTCCCAGAATACAACTGTATTCCTTTCTCTGAAGAGCAGCACCCAAACTCCAGAGATTTCAGTAAACAGTGCTGTGATGTACTCTTAGTTTTTGACACAGAGGAGAAGAAGAAGAAGTATTTTCGAATTATGAAAATCTGTCTAACTGGCAGACAGGATTCAGTAGTCTTATAGGAAAAATGGAGACTGTTGGGAGGCCCATTACTCTGTAACAGTAGAGTAATGGATCATCAGTTACGGATCTGAACCACTACTCTGCTGTTGCAGAGTAATGGTAGTAATGGATCATCAGTTATGGATCTGAACCACTACTCTGTTGTTACAGAGTAATGGACCACTGGGGGAGAAAAAATTTGACTGGGACAAAAAAAATATATAGGCCAGAGCCATGCCAGACCAGACCAGACCAGACCGAACCGAGCTGAGCCGAGCCGAGCCGAGCCGAACCGAGCCGTAACCCCCGGGCCACGCCCTTTAATCCAATTTTCTAGTATATATACTTGAAATAATCTTTCCCAATTTTCAATATGGGACTATCCATTTTCTCCAAGTTTCCAAGTTAGTACATTTCAAGTACCCAATTTTGGACCAGCATTTCTCATTCATACGGAATTCATTTTTGGCAAATGAATACACCACGGAATAGTACTCGATGAGAGGATCGCAATCCACTCATTTTTCGGCGTCGCCGGTGGCCGGAGCCCGCCTGAATCCGGCCTGGAAAACTGTAAAAATTAATTCCAACAATTTCCCACATGAATGGAAATTACCAGACTATGTCATCCAGACACGACATAAATAGACATGACAGAAAAGACATAACAGAAAAACTCTGAGAGTACAATCGGAAAATCACTGCATCAGGAATGGTAGTAATTTTTCAACTTTGAACCACCCTTAGTAAGTAGCTATCGGATTCACTTGACCAGGTAGTAAACATGATGTCTTGAACTACCCAGGCTTTGATGTAAACCTAGATAATAACTATCACACAGTTTCATCTCCTCACAGAACTAAGTTCTCTTGTTGTGTTCATTTTGGCCTTGAACAGTCTTGGTTAATCGTGAGTGAACTTGGAGAATGTAGCCTCTCTTCATTCTCCTAGAAACGACCCTATTTCACACTCACAAGGTGATTGCCCATAAAGAGTATCCTGCTATATCCCACTTTTATTTCAAAGCTATGGAAATCATTAAAAGCCAAGCTTAGCTTAACTCTTTGCAGGCAGTTCTGTTTTATCATCCTAAGAGTGGGTATGAGATTTTAATCTCTCAGTGCACCCGTCGATTCAACAAGATTTAGTTGTTCCTCTGAACCTAGATCTTAGGATCTCCAATTCCTAGGTAGGGTTTCCATCAAGTATCCTCTTTCGTCATAGGCTTTAAACCCATTCCTCTTGATGATCTCATAACCTGCTCTCACGATAGACCTTTAGTAAATGGATCTGCTAGGTTGTCAGCCGATTTTATATACTCTATAGAGATTACTCCATTTGAGAGAAGTTGTCTAATGGTCTTGTGTCACCTTCTGATATGACGAGACTTACCATTATACATACAACTCAGTGCCCGTGCTATAGCCGATTGGCTGTCACAGTATACACATAAAACAGACACTGGTTTTTCCCACATAGGAATATCCTCTAAAAAGTTTTGAAGCCATTCTGCTTATTCTGCCGCTTTGTCTAAAGCAATAAACTTAGATTCCATGGTGGATCTGGCCAATAGCGTTTGTTAAGAGGATTTCTATGATACAGCTGCACCACCAAGTGTGAAGACATATTCACTTGTGGATTTTGAGTTTTTGGAGTTCGATATCCAGTTGGCATCGCTGTAGCCTTCTAGTACTGCTGAGTATCTGGTGTAATGCAGCGCATAACTCTGAGTATGTCGCAGGTAGTTCAATACTCTAGTTATTCCTTTTCAGTGACTTCGTCCTAGATTACCTGTGTAGCAGCTCAATAGATTTACGGAATGGGCCAAGTCCGGTCTTGTACAATTTGTTTAGTATATCAGACTACCGATTACACGTGCATATTCCAATTGTGATATGCTTTCACCTGTCTTTTTGAATAAGTGAAGACTGGGATCCACAGGACTTTTGGCAGTTCCATTCGAGTAATTCTTGAACCTTTCAAGAACTTTCTCAGCATAATAAGCTTGAGACAAAGTAATTCCCTCAGACGTCCTGAAAACTTTGATTCCCAGTATGACGTCTGCAACTCCCAAGTCTTTTATATCAAACTTGCCACTAAGCATGCTCTTAGTTTGTTTGATAATATCATTATTGCTTCCAATAATGAGTATATCGTCTACATACAGACATACCAAAATGTATCCATTTGGAGTATCTTTGATATAAATACATTTATCACATTCATTTATTTTGAAGTCATTTGACATCATAACATTGTCAAATTTTGCATGCCACTACTTTGGAGCTTGTTTCAGTCCGTACACGAATTTTACAAGCCTGCACATCTTACTTTCCTGTCCAGAAACTACGTAACCCTCAGGTTGTTTCATGTATACTTCTTCTTCTAAGCCCCCATTTAGAATTGCAGTTTTAACATCCATTTGATGTATTTCTAGGTTACGTACAGCTGCAATAGCTATCAACATTCTTATGGAAGTTATTCTTGCAACTGGAGAATATGTATCAAAGAAGTCTAGGCCTTCCTTTTGCCTAAATCCTTGTACCACAAGTCTCACCTTATACTTCTCTATTGAATCATCTGGTTTTAATTTCTGTTTGAAAATTCATTTGCATCCTAGAGCTTTACATCCAGAAGGCAAATCGACTAACTCTAATGTATGATTCTGCATATTGGAGTCTATTTTACTTTTGATTGCTTCCTTCCACATAGGAGCATCAAGTATAGACATGGCATCCTTGAAATTTCTGGGCTCATTCTCTAGCAGAAAGGCTGTTACAAAGTCAGGACCAAATAATTTTGATGTTCTAGCCCATTTACTTCGTCTAGGCTCATCATTATCATGTTCTAGTTTATCAACTGAAGTGCTTGCATTCCCTTGTTCACGTGTACATTTGGGATACATAGTATCCTTGCACAGAAACACGTGTTCAAAGAAGGAGGCATTCCTTGATTCTATTATTATATTTACATGGATATCCGGTATATCTGATTTATATACCAAGAACCGATATGCACTACTGTTATGTGCATAGCCTATGAATATGCAATCAATCGTCTTAGGTCCAATTGTGACCTGTTTTGGATTAGGTACTACCACTTTTGCTAGACACTCCCACACTTTGAGGTATTTATACGAAGGTACATTTCCTTTTCACATTTCGTATGGTGTCTTGCCAGTTTTCTTGTGAGGTATTTTATTGAGAATGTAGTTGGCAGTCAGCATTGCTTCCTCCCATATGTTTTGGGATAAGCCAGAATTCAACGAAAAGGCATTCATCATCTCTTTTAGAGTTCGTTTCTTGCGCTCGGCAGTACCGTTTGATTCGGGTGAGTAAGGAGCAGTTGTCTGATGAACTATTCCATGTTCAGAGCAGAACATATTAAATGGTGCATCATATTCTCCTCCTCTATCTCTCCTAACGATTTTAATCGTTTTGCCAAGTTGATTCTCAACCTCAAGTTTATACTCTTTGAATTTATCCAAAGCCTCATTTTTGCTATGTAACAAGTATACATAACAGAATTTTGTGCAATCGTCTATGAATGTCACAAATTACTTTTTGTCACCTCTGGTTTGCACGTATTTTAAATCACACAGATCCGTGTGAATTAGACGTAGAGTTTCTTTGTTTCTTTCTACAGAACGTGATGGAGTTTTAGTGAGTTTGGCCTCCGTGCAAACTTCACATTTTGTAGTGTTATCTACCTTAAATTTTGGTAGCAAATTCATCTTAATTAATCTACACATAGAATTGACATTAACATGGCTTAGTCTTTCATGCCAAACAGAAAAAGATTCAACAACATAAGCAATATGAGTTATTTCATTAACATTGGAAACAGCAGGAACAATAGTTTTAGGGATGACTGTCATTACATTAAACTTGAACAGTCCATCTTTTACATATCCTTTACCTAAGTACACCCCATTCTTAGACAATACAAAATTATCAGAAACAAGAACAACCTTAAATCCATTCTTACTTAGCAAAGAACCTGATATCAAGTTATTTCTAATATCTGGAATATGTAACACATTTGTGAGTGTTAGTTCCTTGCCTGAAGTCATCATCAACACTATCTTTCCTGTTCCTGCAATTTTGGAGGTGGAAACGTTACCCATGAACAGCTGTTGGTCCTTGTTGCACTTCTGGTATGAAGTGAACATCTCCTTGTCCGAGCATATATGCTTGGTGGCCCCAGTATCGTACCACCATTCACGAGGATTACTCCCCACAAGATTTACCTCTGATACTACAACACAGAAGTCCAGGTCAGAGAGACCAGTGAACAAGTTCTCAGCTATGTGTGTGTGGGATTTTTCATTCCCTTCTGCATGTCCAGTTCCTACACGATTGTTGTCCTTGCTGCGGCACTCAGAAATTTTATGTCCCAGCTTACCACACTTGTGGCATTTCCCAGCAAACCTCTGTGCAGGAGATTTTTTGTTTGAAGCCTGTGGCAAAAAATTTCTCTTCTTACCCTTCTGTTCGTGCTCCACCATGTTGGCCTTTTCTATGGACTGATTTCCATAGGACCAGTCAGCCTTGCGATTCTCCTCTTCGATCCGCAACCCGATAATGAGGTCTTCAAGAGACATCTCCTTTCGCTTGTGTTTGAGGTAGTTCTTGAAGTCTTTCCATCCAGGTGGAAGCTTTTCGATGAACGCTGCAACCTGTAATGGTTCGCACATCATCATGTTCTCTGCAGCGATTTCATGCATTATGACCTACAGTTCCTGGACTTGACTCATAACAGTTTTGGAGTCAATCATCTTGTAGTCCAGAAATTTGTCGACTACAAACTTTTTGGACCCGGCATCTTCTATTTTGTACTTCTTTTCCAAAGACCCCCACAGGTGTTTGGACGTCTTGGAGACACAGTAGACGTTGTACAGGGGGTCTACCAAGCCATTCAGGAAGCAGTTCCTGCAGAGATAGTCGCCCTGAGTCCACGCATCAACCGTAGCAACGGAGTGTGCAACCATCGGTGCCAGCATCGGGGCAGATTCAGTGAGAAACTTGTCCAGCTTCAAAGTGGTTAGGTTGAACTGCATCTTTTCTTGCCACTTCTTAAATCCAGTTCCATTGAACTTCTCTGGTTTTTCTCCTACGGTTATGTGTGTGGGCAGAACGACCGAATGTGCCGCAACTGATTGTGCAGTCACATTTTGGGTCACCGGTGTTTCGGTACTGATAAGCCCACTGGCAATATCATTCTGTGTGTTCTCCATGTTATTTCTGAAACAGTTGAAATAGAACTGTTAGTTGTTGTTTTTTCCAAATTAATAACAGTACCTGTAAACAATTTTCACAAAAACTGTTAGAATCAGTGAGGAAAAATTTTGCTTTAAGATTATTAGAACTCGAATTTTATAAATCTGAAAATTATTAACAACAATTGTGAAGAACAGAAATTACAGGAATAAAAGATAACAAACAAAAAGCTTTATACAGAGTCGAGATTAAAATATCTCTCCTTAAAGCGAAATTCGCCCCGTAGTGTGACGGTGGCTGGCGAATTGCCTCCCAGAATACAACTGTATACCTTTTTCTGAAGAGCTGCACCCAAACTCCAGAGATTTCATCGAACAGTGCTGTGATGTGCTCTCAGTTTTTGACACAGAGGAGAAGAAGAAGTATAATTCGGATTATGAAAATCTGTCTAACTGGCAGACAAGATTCAATAGTCTTATTGGAGAAATGGAGACTGTTTGGAGGCCCATTATACTCTATAACACCAGTGTACTGGGGAAAAAAAATATATAGGCCAGAGCCAAGCCGGGCCGGGCGCGCGGGCGTGTGTGTTTGTTATTTTGGCCGAGTCCTCTCTCCACTACACGTTAGTGGTAACCTCCGGGTCACGCCCTTTAGTCCAATTTTCTAGTATATATACTAGAAATTTTTTTTTCCAATTTCCGATATGGGACTCCATTTTCTCTAAGTTTTCAAGTTAGTACATTTCAAGTATCCAACTTTGGACCAACATTTCTCATTTATACGGAATTCGTTTTTGGCAAATGAGTACACCACGGAATAGTACTCGACGAGAGGATCGCAATCCACTCATTTTTCAGTGCCGCCGGTGGCCGGAGCCTGCCTGAATACGGCCCGAAAAACTGCAAAAATTAATTCCAACATTAACCTGATATGTTCCCAGTTATCTCACGAAACACCTTCAAACAATCAACTAGCACGTTCACATTCTCCCAATCCTTTGAAGATCGTGAACGTTTCCCCCAATCACATTCAGCCAACCGAGCTAATGTTGCTTGAAATTTGATTGAATTTTCAAGCATTAAGTATGTATAATTCCACCTTGTCGGAGGTAGCTCGAACTTGATGTGCTATCTTTTTGAACCTCTCCAACCTTTGCTTGAGAATATTTGATATAAACTACTTGTAAGTAAAGAGAAAAAATTACAAACTAGCCCTTATATAATTCAAATCAGAAATAAAACTTATTACTAGTAAATATTGCACTTTAGTTTTTGTTCTGACACTAACTAATATAAACTCCTCAAAATTTTGGGTGTTACAATACCGTTTGACGAATATACTTGGTGACATATTTAATCGGTTCCAAGCCATCTTGAACAACCAAATTTAGTTTGTGAGTGCAACAACAAACATGAAATATTTCTCCCTATACAAGAAGAATATTTTTTGACACGAACCTCACAAAGATCGGTAATCACCGCATCATTAGTAGTACAATGATTCTTAAGTATGCATAATTCCACCTTGTCGGAGACACCTCACAATCATTAGTAGTACAATTGAACCTCACAAAGATAAATTCATCATGCTATAGCTCTTGCTATCAATATTCCAACCATACAACTTCTCAGTAATTACTTTGGAGATATGTTCACCTGTGTGGGGAACTGGAACATTAACAAAAAATTTAATGTGCTTTTGAAGTTTTCATTGATCATCTATATAATGACAAGTCGAGCATAGGTAACCATCCATTTCTGCAGAAGTCCACATGTTCGATGTAAGGTCCGCCTTACAAGAAAGCTTATCAAGACGATCATAAATTTTGTGCTTCTCTAATGCATACATCTTCAAACAATCAGACATCGAAGTGTTTTGAGTAACCATTCTAAATTGTGGCTGATGATTGTTAACAGAATTTTTGAACAAACGATGATTCACCAGAGAGAAAGGATACTAATGATATATTATCATGAGAGTGAGATCATTGCGGCTTTGTTACTGATCAAAATCAAAGTTTTTCTACATTACAAGTTCCATCGTCTTTCTTCTCTCCAACTTCAATTAGTTGCTGGCCGACGTCAAGCTCTCTTCACTTTATTCTTCTCTAGGATGAACATATCCAAATGGTTATTCAAATGAGTGGTCTCGCACGAGCTTTTGCCAAATAATGACTTTTTGCAATGATTGCAAACAGCTCGATGGTTCCATCCCTCTTTTCTTTTTTTTCTAAAACCATTCCACGATAGAGAAGGCAATTTTCTTCTTGTCTTCTCATCAACATTGATGATTCGGCATTTTCCACTAATTGTTGAATGTTCTCGGACATGCTGAAAATAGTAAATAGTGTCTTTAGAATCATTGTGAGGTTCAATTTCCATAATTCATGAAAAGAGCACTTAAATATAAGATAAATTCATCATGCATAGAAACTATTGTTGAAATTTTTTACAGATTTTGGTAGGTATTCAATACTTGTGACTGAAAATATATCAGTTAAATCTTAGATGAACATCGTGGATGCCAATAATCAATGAAATACCCAAAAGTCTTTCTCATTTTACAAACCTAATATGCAAGTAGATTGCATGGTTTAAGCTTGAGAGATAATCAATAACTAGAGTGTAATGTCAAATAATGAAGAAAACTTATGATAGTGATATGTGTCATTTTATAACAACTGATGGAAATTACTTGAAAAACCAAAGATGTAAATGTCAGATTCGTGATGTTCGTCACTGATCAAAACCTATTGATATGACTTAGAGAGAACAAGAAAAATGCTAAAATTGGAATATGGGTCATCTCAACTCTATTTATACTGTGAAAACACGTACAGAGTACGTAAATGAAAAAATGAATAGTGAGACAGTTTGTCAGTTACTGTGTGGCCCCCACCATCAAATCCTACGGTGGCTAACAGATCCAACGGCCCACACTTTCTCATACCGATTCATTGACTTATTACTCTTTTACACAAAACACCCTGCAATTACAATTATTACATCACTATTGATACAAACACTCTCTACATATCAGCTAATTCCTTCAATCGACTTCTCCACACCTGCAGTCGACTTCATTGCTAGCTACTCATGCATTTAGATGTGTATCAACTTCACCCCCCCTTCTTTTTGAGACCTTGCCTCAAGGTCGAACAGAGGAAAACGACGCACCAGATCCCAATAAGGCTCCCCCGAAGCCAAATCTTCACTTCGATGTCTCCATTTGATCAATACTTCTCAAAACAATTTCTTCCCCTGTACCTATCCAAAATTGCTTCAGGTTCCATGAAAGGTTTGTATAGAACTGGTGATACAGCTTCCTAAACTTGCACATTTGAACCCAAATGCTTTTTCAATTGCTATATGTGAAAGACTAAATGGATTTTTGCATCAATGGGCAAATCCAACTTATAGGCCACTGCCCCAATTCTTTCTACAATTCTGTAAGGAACATAGTATAAGGAAGCAAGCTTTTGAATAGCTCTCGTAACTACTGATATCTGGTGATACGACTGCAATTTTAGATATACAAAATCACCCACTGAGAACTTTTTATCCACCCTATGATCATCAGCATATTTCTTCATCCGCTGTTGAGCTGACCTCAAGTGATCCTTAAGGAGCTGTAATTGAACATGTCTTGAATGTAAAGCTTCTTCAACTTGTGGATTGACTGCAGTATGGGGAATGTATGAAACAATAGTAGGACAAGCTCGCCCATATAAAATTTCATACGGAGTAGTCTTAGTAGAGGTGTGCCAGGAGGTGTTATACCAATATTCCGCCCATGGTAACCAACTACTCCATTCTCTGGGTTGGTGATGACAATAACATCGAAGAGAGGTTTCCAAACACCTGTTAACTACATATGTCTGCCCATCGGTTTGGGGGTGGTATGCAGTTGAGAATTTCAGCTTCGTTCCCTGCAGCCTGAGTGTTTCCTTCATCAAGTGGCTTGTAAAAACTACCCCCTATCACAAAAAATTGAAATAGGCATACCATATAATTTGAACACCCCCATAGTTAATACTTGCACAATACTTGCAGCTGTGTAAGGATGTTTGACAGGAAAGAAGTAGGCATATTTGCTCAGCCTGTCTACAACCACTTAAATGATTGAAACCTGTGACTGACATGGAGACCCTTAATAAAATCCATACTCGCATGCTGCCACACTCTACCAGGAATTGGTCGGGTTTGTAATAACCCAGATGGAGCTTAAGCAACATATTTGCTAGTTTGACAAACAATACACTCTCTCAAACATTTATTTGAGCATCTCTTTTCATCCCTCTCCACCAAAAGGACCTTCCAAGCCTTTGCAGGGTTTTTTCATATCCAAAATATCCCCCTATAGGAGAGTCATGATGATCATGTATCAACAGCTGCCTAAATTGAGACATAGGGCTGATTACTACTCTTGATTCCTTGTACCAAACTCCACGAATCTAATTAAACTTGCTTTCAGAAGATTAAGCAACTTTAACAGCTAACTCCTTAAAGTCTTCATCTTCCCCATTCATCTTCAATATTTCCTTCCAACAGTCAGCCGCTAACAAAGACAATTGTACAAAATAACAGTCCATATCTTTCCTTGACAACCTATCAGCTAGGATATTGTCCCTTCCTTTTTTATATTGAACCTCAAAGTGAAATCCATATAACTTTACTAACCATGAGTGTTGTGCTCTAGTGGATAACCTCTAGTCTAGGAGATACTTTAGGGGTTGATGATCTGTTCGAATAATGAATTTCCTCCCAAACACATACTGTTTCCACTTCTTCACTGCAAGTAAGATTGCAATCATCTCCTTTTCGTACGTAGACCAATGCAAACTCTTCTCTTTAATGCCTTGACAAATGGAAGCAGTAGGATGCTTATTGTCATGCCCCGCTTCCCAAAAATACAGAATGCAAGCACGTGATATGGCCTAGCGAATGACTTGCGTCATTCATAAGTTGTCATTAATTCAACTCAACAATATAAAACAAAAAGTAAAACAACCACGCATGCAATAAAAAAAGTAATCACATGAATAACAATACATGAAATTTTAATCATAAAATAACCAACATAATATAAATCCAACATCTGGAATCAACAAAACAATATTTGGGTCAAAGACCACATTACAAAGAATTGTCAATGTTCAATTATTAACGTTCAAAAAAAGGAAACAATAATTATTTAAATGGCACAGCAACACAAGTCTTTCACCATTGTTGTTCTCCTAGTCCATCAGGTAAATCTCCTTGATTACCTATAATTTGTTCATCTAAAAGAGAGGAAAATATGTCCTTAGAGCAAGTCGTGGACAGCAAGTAGAAAAATAGAGAATAATAACAATAACGGTATAACGATGAATTTAATTGACGATGAAATCAATAGTATTGAACAGTGACAAGGCGATAATAGTACAATGTGCAATAACGATGATTTATAATGATAACAATAAACATTAACAATAACGGTAAGCAATAACGATAACACTATTCAATAATGATGACAAAATGCAATGACAATGCGATGAAAATCTTAAGTCTATTATTCATTTTAGTCCTAGCTAATGCATGTACTACTGCATCCCATACTACAGGTTCCATGCATACAATCAATTTCGTTTAGACTAAGGTGGGAGATTCTAAAGGTCATGTCCTCGCACGATAACAATAGCAATTTCTTGCACAATACCGATAACAATAGTCGGCACGATAATCCTAAAATAATACACGATGAATTGGGATACTGTAGTCAGTAATCCAACAATAAATCTAAAGCACTAGCCGACATAATATTTTGGGAACAAAGCCCACAATTCTGAGTATAGTCACTATATTATCAACTACCCTGGTCAACTCTTAATCCCGGCTTGATTAACATTCTTTATTCAATTAACATACAATACTATTAGGGAATAATAGAGACAGAAATATCAATGGAAGAGGATAATGCGATCAATAAGGGACACTAGAAAGATGGCAACACAATCCTAAGATCATGCAATGTACTCTATACAATTAAATACACCAAATTCAACATTATAGATTCAATTATATATTATTAAACATAGAAACTCAATTCTTAACAACAGTAGGTTGCCGTACCAAAATCAGAATTTCTGTTGCTACAGGATAGCAAATGAGGATCCGTCAGAAGGTCTAAAAACTAGAATCTTGCCCAGTTCCAACTCATATAAATAAGGTCCATAAAAGTTGTAGCATCAGGTGTCAAAACAGCAAACTACACAGGATTTGTGTTCAGCTTGAACTTGTAAACTTGTAATTATACATATGAAACAGGTCTGAAACTTTATTAATTAATTCCAGGAAAATTAAGAAATATTCTCTAGTGTGTGTAATACCAGCATGCAAAATTTTAAGTCATTATCTTACAGGTAGCATGGTTAAATTAATTGTGAATCAGAGTGTGACAACAGTTTTTAGAATCTAGAATTGTACGACACAGCAGCAGTAAAACAGCGATATCTCACAAACCATAACTCAAAATTCAATTCCGTTAAAAGGTTAGTAAACTAGACATCTGGGGCTATATTTTATATTCAGGAAGTTATTGATTTTGCTGACATTATCTGGGTCGAAACAGTATGGAAATGTTCAAGTTGGTAGTAAACTTCAGGGTTTCAACATGTTCTTTTTGAATAAAATGATTAAAAGGTCAAGAACGATGAGTTAGGGGTTAACAATCATAAATCACAGCAAGTTAAATCTATGTGAGCATGATATTAAGATGTTTAATGTCCATAACCCTACTAATCACAAACAACTAACACACTAACATCAGTCATATAAGCCATTAATCCTAGTATACAATCTACAATTTTTGTGAGATGTCAGGACATAAAATGCAATAGCAATCCCTATTCCTATATCCAATAATTAACTATATGAATGCATGTAAGATCTCAATAAGTCGGAGGCAAAAAGACAGCACAAAATCAAGACTACTACTTGGATTCGCTCGTGTAAATCCGTAGCATCCCAACGATAGATAACAATAACAATATATGATAATAAATAGGGATCTACTTGCGGGATTCAATAAACAATTTCAAATACGATTCAATATAATTCGAAAGTGAGATGACTTGCCTTTAGCTGACGTTAGATTAATCTAAATACGCGAAGAATAACAGGATTAGAATCCCGACGGCACGGCGACGAGCAAATGATCACGATGATCATGATCGGGCACAGATCTTGATGGGGATCAAGATCAGATGAACGGATTGTTGAGATCGAAGATCAAGATCAAGATGGTGATCGCGATCGCGATGACCAAAAGAGATCCGACAATTGAGATCAACTAGCTTGATGATGATAATGATGATGATCAATGAAAATTCAACGGCCACGATCGACAGATCAAGAAGTGATCACGATCGCTATAATCAATAACTGGACGGCCGAGATCGGAGATCAAGAAGAGGATCGGATGGCTACGATCGCTTGATCCCAAAATAGCAAACGGCCAATCACAGAACAGCGGATCCCCCACTCTCACAAAACAGCGCACACACAAATCACCCAATCCCTGAGCTTCTTCTCCAATGTGACAGAGGGAAAGTGAGTGATGATGGGAGATGCTGGTGGCGACTGTGGCAACTGCGGTTGGGGAGCGACGGCAGCGACGGGAGCATGGGTGGCGACGGCGAGGCACTGGTGATCGGGAAGCGACGCCGTGACGAGAACTCGAAGCTTGAGCGATGCCCTGTTTCGTGCTGAAACAGGGGAGGCAATACAGCGGGCGTTCGAGGGACTGCGGAGGTGACGGCGAGGGCAGCGTGAGGCAGGCGGCGACGGACTTCGACGAGGAGGAGTGGAGGCGGTGGATCGACGATGATGGAGTCGAGCAGTGGAGCGACTGGGGGTGCAGGCGGCTCGACTCAATGGATGAGGGCGAAGTGCAGTCAAGGGGTGTTCATCGGGGAAGGCGGCGATGCGGAGCCGAGGGCAGTCAGCACTGGCAAAATAGGGCGTCGAGGATGCTCGGCGGGGTAGGGAAGGTGAAGAGGTTGATGATGGCGATGGGCAGCGGAGTTGAAAAGGATGAGGAGCTCGGCAATGGTGGCTCGACGAAGGAGAGGATGACGGCAAGGGGAGAGCTGACAGAGGAACAGGGAGACGAAGCTCGATGGGTTCTCGGAGGCGGAGCTCCGATGAGGTGCAAGAGGGTGGTAGGAAGATGATGGGAGGGTGAAGCTCTCTGTTTCGGTTGGGGAGACAGAGGAGAGAGAGGGAGACAGGGAGAGAGAAGTAGATGGGAGAGGGAGAAATAGAGGGGGAGTTTTTTTTATTAAAATAGTTAAAATATAATAAATATAATAATTATAATATATAATAATGGGGAGAGATTATAGGGCTGATTATTAGGGATTCAATTCTGGGAGTTACAAGATGTGATGTGGTTAGGAGTGATTTTTGGTTATTAGCTGTTAGTGGGGATATGGGGGTTGTTTTGGGTTAGTGGGTTATGGGTCAAAAATCCAATAGGTGGTGGGTTAGAATCCAATAGGAGATGGGCATGGACTGGGCTTCAAATTAAATAATTAAAATAATACAATATAAATCGAAATCTATGGGCTTTACAAAAAAAAATACTAATAATAATAACAATATGATGAGAATAATATACATGACAAAATTTGGTTCAACATATTCATGAAAGTAATAGGATTAATAATAATAATAATAACGTTATACAACAAGATAAGGATTGACTTATCAATTTTATATTTCAATAATTCAAATGGGAAAATATATAATCGATCAATCATAAAATGGAAAGTGAAGTTAAAATATACTATTATTTGAAATAACAAACCATTTTGTTTAGAAAAGATTTTAATTAGAAGATCCAAAAATGAATTTAACAAATAATAATCGAAATACAGAAAATATTCGGGAAATACGTATTTACGGAAACAAGAGTTACACTTATTTTGTAAAAGCACAACTGTAATGCCTTCCTTGTAAGCATCACATTCTACTACAAATGTATCATGAAAATTAGGTTGTTGCATAATTGGAGCTATAGACAGAGCATGCTTCAGATGCTCAAAAGGTTCCTGAGCTTTATCACTCCATACAAATCCATCCTTCTTAGTTAATGCAGTAAGTGGGGCTGCAATTGACCCATAATTCTTGATGAATTTCCTATAATAACCAGTGACCCTAAAAAATTCACGAAGTGCTTTAACAGATTTAGGGGTTTGCCATTTTTGCACTGCAGCTATTTTCTCTGAGTCCACTACAATTCTCTCATCAGAGACCACATTACCTAACTACACCACCTTTGTTTGGCTAAAATCACACTTGGATCTCTTAACAAAGAGTTGATTTTGCCTAAAAATCTCCAAAACCCTGCTTAAGTGTCGCAAATGATCATGCGAAGAGTGACTAAACACTAAAATATCATCAAAAAACACTAAAACATATTTGCACAGATGAGGTCTGAATATGTCATTCATCAATGATTGAAATGTAGATGGAGCATTACTCAACCCAAACAACATCACCAAAAACTCATAATGCCCGCTATGAGTTCTAAAAGCTATCTTTGCAACATCACCCGCACTCATTCGAATTTGATGGTATCCTGATCGGAGATCTAACTTAGTAAAACTTTGAACCATGCAATTCATCTAAGAGATCATAAATAATTGGGATTGGATACTTATCTTTGACCATTTGATGGTTTAATGCTCTATAATCAATGCACATACGCCATTATCCATCATGCTTCTTGACCAAAACAACCGGAGAAGAATATGCACTTGTGCTTGGTCTAATGACTCCCTGAGCCAACATATCATCAATAATCAATAAAGAATATGCACTTTTATTTCATTTAGTTGTCCTTTTTAATTAGAACCCATAGGCTTAATAGAAGACTCTAAGCCCATTACAATAAATAAATAAAATAAAAAATGAACCTAGCCCACAAGAAGAAGCCCACTAAGAGAATCCTACAATTAGTTGTACACACTCTTACACATGTCTTGTAACAACTAGTGGATACACAAATATAAAAATACAAAAAATGAGAAGAGTGTGCACTTGTGCACTACACGTGCACGTGCATGCACAAGGGAGGCAAGGCCGGCCTATAGTGGGAGAGTGGAGAAAGGGAGAGTGGGGTAGTGGGTAGTTATTTGGAGTGAATCTTAGCCATACATTTGCCCTGTATAAATCCCCCTCCTATTGTTTGTCATTTTCACCAAAATTAAGAATCAAAAGCTAGAGGAAAAGAAAGAGAGTTGAGAGGTTTCGGTTTTTGGCTTTAGAGGAGCTTGGAGTTGTTCTTGCTAGGAGGAGAAGTACTAGGCAATCGAGTTGGAGCTAGGAGCTTTTCTAGGAGTTTTTCTTCTACATTACAATCTTCATAAAAGTGGGTGTTTCTTGAATGCTTTCTAAATTCTGTAGGATGAAGCATGCTAGTTTGACATATGAGTAGTTGTAAAATTTTGATTAATATGATGAATGTAGATTGCATAATGTTATTTTAATTATGTCATAGCATGTTGAAATGATGTTGTGGTTCAAATGAACGGCTAGAACTCATGTTAATTAGAAAGAGAACAAGAAAGTAACATCTAGTGAATTTGTTAGAATGAAAATCTTCAAATTGATGCATATTAGAATGTTCACACAGTAGTCAAAATAATGCAACATGTATGAAATTTTTTTAAGATGCTATTATAGTAGAGAAATATTGAAATAGTCTCACAGATGTATATTTTATTGGTATAAAGAATTTTTAGTCATGTTTTGAAGAGGGATAATATTTTACTTGAAATTTGATAATATGAGTTCATTAATGCAATTTGGGAGGAAAATTTTATTATATTATTTAAAATGAGAATTTTATAAGTTTAAATATATGCTATTATACTATATTTTAGAAAGAAAACATTCTGGAAAGAATTAGTTTTGAACGATACGAAATAGTTGAGAAATCGAAATTTGTAAAGAAGAGTTATAAATATATAGGAAGTATAAAGAGGGTTTTACTCCTCAGTACAACAGAGAATAGGTTTGGGAGTACTGGTTTTTTGTATGGGCGTAGAGCGCTGTGAGCAGTGCCCTTGGTCACGAGTTCGAGTCTTGAAGAGGCTCTATTTTATTAAATTTTGATTTTCCCAAAACACAGTATAACCCGTACATAAGGTTTTTAAATGAATTTCTTCCGCTAGCCGCCTTTGGGCTTTTTGGTCATCGGGTGCAATTTTGGGTGGTTATTGTAGCCTGGCGGGGGTCACAGGTTTCAACCCTGGCCTGGCCCTTTTAATATATTTTTGAGTTTTTTTGACATATTTTGAGTTTCCATGAGCATAAAAATTTGGGACAAATTTTATTATTCCTCTGAAATATTATCTAGTCTTTATAAAATATTTCCACAATATTTGATATGTATTTTGTGAGAATTGAACGTGGAATTCGCATTAAATAATTTGTTGAAGAACTTGAAATTTTTAATTAAAAATGTCTATCTTGTATGATTAAAGGAAAAATAGAAATTAAAATACAATTAGAATCCTCTTGACGAGATTTTATTTTTGAGTTTTTTTGACATATTTTGTGTAAGCCTTGTTTTTCATTTTGTGTATTTTTGAGTGTATTTTTCGTTTTGGTGTATTTTCACTCTTGTATTTTTTTTCCTGAACCGTATATTAAAGTTGTTTTCAATATATATCGTTTTATTTTATTTTGAGCTCTTTGTGTTTGATTGGTTGTCTCTTTTGTTTCGTTTCTATTATTTGATCTTTCTTTCATTTGGTCTCGTTATCTTTATTTTTATTTATTTATATTTTTTTTGGGTGCTTGTGGTGGTGGTTGGTTGTTCCTATTCCCAATCCTATGGTTTGATCCCTAATAGTATTACCAAAGCCAAATTAAAATCCACAATCTTATTTGATATCCTATACATTTGTATCCTATTTGAAACCCAAATTAATCAAATCCTACTACTACTCCTAATTACCCACAACCCAATTACCCATTAACCCTAATCCCCTTATATATATATCTCTAATCCCTCTCCCTAAACCCTAAAACCCTAACCCTAGCCTCCACATCTCCACAACCGGCCTCCTTCCTCCTTGCTTGCGCCGGCTGCCACCCCGACCTGATCCCAACCTGACGCCAGCCGACCCCCGACCAGTCCCTCGGCCTGCCATCCTCACTCTTGATCCCGACCAGCCTCACCGACCACCACCATCATCTACTTCACCATCATCTCTCTCCCGTTCCTCCCCGATCGTCGCCGTCGACTTGCTACCGGCAAGGGCAACCGCCTCTCTCCTCCCGGCCACACACACTCTCTCTCTTGGTTGCTTGCTAGTGCACGTAAGCCGTTGGTTCGTGGATCTTTTGTTCGTGAGTTCGTTGATTCGTGAATTTTCGTTCGTGGGTTTTGCTCGTTGTTGGGAATCCATTCCCGTTATTCTTGATTTTCGTTGTTCTTCATCTTCGGTTAAGACAAGTAACTTGTACTCCAATTCATTTGTTTGATACAAGTCAAAAATACCACCTATAGTGTAGTTGGGTCTAGAGACAACTCTTGTTTGTGTCATTCTTGATGGGTTTTGTCTCTAAAGTGCTATTTGACCATAGACGACTCACGACATATAATTTGACATGAAATAACTTAGGTTTTCCAGTTCTTGATTTGATCATGTATGTGAGACTTTTGTGAGAATTCGTGATTTTGTTGAGATCCATGTGATATATTTGGTGTGGACATGCTAGATACCCTAATTCATGATGTTTGGACACTTGGTAAACTCGATTTCACGTTTGGTTGTGCTTTGAACAAATTTTGTATGATATATATTGAGTTGTTGTTAAAGGGAAAAATATGTATTTTGTCCCTGATCTATTTTGTTTGCTGTTTTGGACTGTCTTGAAGTCAGTATCTTAGTTCCAGTATAAAACATTAGTCTTAGAGAATTTCTTCTATTTTCAAACCCCTTTGATCTTGCTTGATTTCATTTTCGTATGTGTGAGTTATGACTATTTTACTATAGACGTGTAGATCTTTTCCAGATTTCATTTTTCGATGATTTTGATGACTAAATGATTTTGATACTGATGCTACATATATTATTTTGATCCAAAACTTTGGTCAGTGTTTCTTTATCTAGTTAGGGATTACCCAAATTTTTTGTGAATTTTATTGATGAGTTTTATGTGTCGTTTCATGCTCGTTTATGAAAACTATACTTGCTGTATTTTACTCGCTGTTCTGTAAAGAATCGTATTTTGACCCTGATTCTTTGTACTTTATGAAAAATATTTGTGAAATATGGAAGTTAGTATATTTTATCTATTTTCATATCCCTTTGGAAGAATTGGATTTTGTTTCACT
>CM030364.1:170475882-170489597 GCA_017893485.1 Hemerocallis citrina
TTTAGGTTCTGTTTTGTTTTCGTTTGTTTGTGTTGGTTTCGTTGATAAACAGGAGAGGGGGAAGTGGTGTAACGGGAGAGAGGAGAGTGGGGTTTTGTTATAACGGGAGGGAGAGAATAACGGGAGAGAGGAGAGTGGGGTTTGTGAGGAGAGAATTGTATACGGGAGTCTGTACAATAATATGAGATCTGGTTTAGTGGATTTGGGCTTGGGCTTTAAAATGGTTCAAAATATTTAATGAAACAATTAAGTTGTTCGGCTAGATTTTTGGGCTCAAATTAATTTAATAAAATCAAATACTAAATTGGGTTTAAAATAAGCAATTGGGTTTATTATTAACCAATAATAAAATTAAAATACAACCTGGGCTCATATTAATTAAATAGAAAAATCAAAATACAAACTTGGCTTTTAATAAATAGTCAAACTATTGAGTTCATAAAATAGTTGAAATAATAAAAATCAATTAAGGAAAAATAATCATAAGATACTGAGAATTTAAATACGGAAAAATACTTTGAAAATACGTATAAATAAAAACAGGGGTTACATTTTTATGAGAATTACCATATTTTTTCCACATTTTTTGGACATCACAAACTCAAAAAAAAAATATTTTTTATAAGTGCCGAAGGGAGGAATCGAACCCAGGCACGACGGAAAGAGAGCCAAGAGCACCCGCCGCATGGCCGAACTGTGCTAGCGATATGAAGGGGGTGGATTTAGTATATATGCTTTCGGTCGAAGGTTATATATATTTTCCAAATGGTGTGAAAAAATATTGTCAACACAGGGGTTCGAACCGCTCACTCCAGAGAAGCCAACCGCGGTCAGTGGCCGCCTGAGCTAGTAGCTCGGGCTGTCACACTACCCAATAAAAACCCATATATTTCATATTCGTACTGTTTAAAAGAACAACTCGATGTTCAAATTAACTAGTTTCATATTGCCTTTATAAAAACTACTGAAAAATTCCCGATTAAATCTTCTTTACCTGATCTTCATAACAGCAAGTATAAAATAATTTTTTGTACTAAAAACATAATTTTCCCACACAATTTAATAAATTGTTCATTTAGACTACCATATCTTTTATTTTCGACATTGAATAATCAATTAGTCTTCTAATCCCTTTTTATTCACAAATTTCTTATGATAATTCACTGCTATAAATTTTTATTCACAACACATACATTTTTGGTTTTATCCATCCCCATATCAACATAAAGATTTATTTAGCATATGAATAGGTAAACTCAAAACTACTAATTTTTGAGTAATTCTATTTTGGTGATAACAAAGTAATTTCATTAGTTCATCTATGTCACAACATATACTACTACTCATTAATTAACATAATTACAACTCAATCATTCAAGAAACTCTCTATTCAAATTAAAGTGTGCCTTTTTCTTAATCAATTTCATACTTCAACCATACAATTTACAAGCGTTCTAATTGGAAATTTTCATGCATCATGCTAGCAATATTCCACCATCATTCATTCAAATTAATAATCATGGAGAATTCTACATACAATTTAATTTCATGCTAGAATTTCACACACAAGTTAATCACATCATTTCAATCCATTCATACACTAACTTTTCAATTTAAGTGTGTTCTTATTAGTATTTTTCATGCATAGTGTTGATAATTAAAACTAGCATAGATTCCTACATTAGAAATATGAAAGTTTTACCCACCTTGTATGGAGAGAAAACACAAAAGCAACCAAGTCCTTGTAGATGAAAGCACCTCCTCCTAGACAAAGCGCGCACAAGCTCCACACTAAGCCTCCTAGCACAAACCGAATGCTTCTCCTCCTTCAATGATGTCGGCCTCTCCTTCTCCAAGCAATCCCACACAACTCTCTTTTTTTTTATAACTCACACTATTACTACAATAATACTATAGCTTGGAAATATAATTTGCATATGAAAATAGCCATGAGAGGGGGGGTATTTATACTAAAAGATAAGTGAAATGGAGGGCTAAGATTGCTTAGGTGGTTGTAGAATGAAGGGCCTAGATCAAAGTAGGGGTTAGAAAAACTACCCACATCCAAGAAACTACCTCCATGATCACCATGCTAATTTTCAAAATTCCATCCAAGGAAATGCATGCCGGCCATGAATAAAGTGTGCAATGCACGTGTACGTGTAGTGCACGTGCATGCAACTAGGCCAAATTTGTACCTTTTAATTTTGTACAAAAAATAAAATAATGATAATTTAGTCTTCTACATAACAAGTTTAATTAAAAATAGATTTATTCATGGGCTTTATTTTTGGGCCAAAATAGTTTATTAAAATAAATAAAATAAAAATACATTTGGGCTTTAAGAAAAAGGGCCTTTTTAATTAAATCAAAATAAGGCTTTAAAGAAAGGCTTTTTGTACAAAATAATTTGAGAACAAATTTATATATATTTATACACATCATAATAAAAATAATTCAACCCAAATATTGCACGTGCACACTACGTGCAAAATAAATAATTTTTCATTAATTGAAAAATCAGGGTATTACAGTACTCCCTCCTTAGAATAGTTCCTGTCCCCGGAACTACAATCAAGAGCGAAAAAACAAACAAAATACAACACACACAACAAGAACAAAAGATACAAAAATACAATCAAGCAAAAAGCTCAGGATAGTCCTTCAACATCCTCTCCTCAGATTCCCAAGTAGCCTCTTCAACCAAGTGGTTTCTCCAGACTACCTTGACCATCGATATCGTCTTATTCCTCAAGACTTTCTCTCGACGATCAACAATCTCAATAGGAGACTCGATGTAATTCAGGTCTAACTGCAAACCTTCCGGCACTTCAGGCAAATGATGACTCGGGCCTGGAATATAACCTCTCAGCATAGACACATGAAAGACATTGTGCACCTGAGACAACTCTTCCGGTAATTCAAGCCGGTAAGCAGTTTTCCCGATCCTTTTCAATATCTTATACGGGCCTATAAACCTCGGGGCTAACTTCCCGCCTTTACCAAATCGAACTACACCTTTGCTGGGTGATACCTTCAGAAAGACGAAGTCACCAACCTCAAACTCAAGGTCCCTTCTCCGGTTGTCTGCATAGCTTTTCTGCCTGCTCTGAGCTTCCACCAACCTTTTCCTGATCAGATCAATCTTCTCAGAAGTTTGCTGTACAAGCTCAGGACCAAACAACTGACGCTCCCCAACTTCATACCAACAAACAGGGGTCCTGCACTTCCTGCCATACAAAGCTTCATACGGCGCCATCCCGATGCTAGCCTGAAAACTGTTGTTGTAGGCAAACTCCACCAAAGGTAAATGCCTTTCCCAACTGTCTCCAAAGTCTAGTATACAACACCGAAGCATATCCTCAAGAATACGATTGACTCTCTCAGTCTGCCCATCGGTTTGCGGATGAAAAGCAGTGCTGAAATCTGTCTTGGTACCCAAAGCTGCCTGAAGACTCCTCCAGAAATGCGAAGTAAACCGCGCATCTCGATCAGACACAATGGTCGAAGGAACACCATGAAGTCAGACAATCTCACCAACATACATCTCAGCTAACTTGTCCATCGAAGCAGTGAGTTTCATCGCCAAAAAGTGAGCGAACTTGGTAAGTCGATCGACTATAACCCAAATAGCATCATTGCCTTTAGAACTCTTAGGCAATCCCGTGATGAAATCCATACTGATGTTATCCCACTTCCACTCCGGAATAGGTAACGACTGTAATAGACCTCTGGGTCTCTGATTTTCGGCTTTGACTTGCTGACAAACCTCACACTTCGCGACAAATTCAACCACATCCCTGCTTCAAACCTGACCACCAGAAATGCTGTTTGATGTCTTTGTACATCTTAGTACTTCCAGGATGTACCAACAAAAGAGTAGCATGTGCCTCCTGAAGAATACTCTCTTTCAGGTCCGCCTGATTTGGAACGCACAGCCTATCTCCGAACCACAGCACTCCATCCCTGATTTGAAATCCGGGCAACCTGCCAGCACTAACCTGCTCCTTCATCTCCAAGATATCAGCATCAACCTCCTGACTTGCAATGATCCTTGTATTCAGAGTAGGCTGAAGCCTCAACTGAGCCAAAGATGCTCCCAATCCTTGCAAGACAACTTCAATACCTGCCCGATCCAACTCCTCAATCAGATGCCTCTGAGTCGTAATCAAACTGGCCAAACTGCTCTTGCGACTAAGTGCATCAGCCACAACATTAGCCTTTCCAGGATGATACTTGATCTCAGGTCGCATATCCTCGAGCACTTCCAACCATCTCCGCTGCCTCAGATTGAGATCCCTCTGCTGATATATATACTTCAAGCTCTTGTGGTCCGTGTACATGTTCAACTTCTCACCGTACACGTAGTGCCTCCACTGCTTCAGAGCAAAAATAATCGCAGCCAACTCAAGATCATGAGTCGGGTAATTTTTCTCATGCGGTCGTAGTTGCCTAGACCCATAAGCGATTACTCTTCCCTCTTGCATTAAGACACAACCAAGCCCCCGATGTGAAGCATCGCTATAGATATCATACTCAACGCCTGCTCTAGGCAAAGCCAAAATAGGTGCAGTAGTCAGCCTATCTTTCAACTCCTGAAAACTCGCCTCACATTGCTCAGTCCACTTGAAGCTCACATTCTTCTTGGTCAGTCCAGTAAGCGGTACAGCTATCTGAGCATAACCTTGAATGAATCTCCTGTAGTATCCAGTCATCCCAAGGAAACTTCTGACTTCCTTCACTGTAGTAGGCCTAGCCCAATCTCTCACTGCCTCTATCTTCTGAGGGTCAGTTGCCACTCCCTCCTTAGAAAGGATGTGACATAGGAATGCCACTTCAGATTTCCAGAAATCACACTTGGATAACTTGGCATACAACTGCTGCTCTTCCAACTTCTGCAAAACTGCTGCCAGGTGCTCAGTGTGCTCCTCCTCAGACTTGGAGTACACGAGAATATCGTCGATGAACACCACGACGAAAGAATCAATAAACGGCCTCAGAACTCTCTTCATCAAGTCCATGAAGATTGCGGGTGCATTCGTCACTCCGAATGGCATAACTAAGAATTCGTAATGCCCATGCCGAGTTCTAAACGCAGTTTTGTGCACATCTTCAGCTTTCACTCGAACTTGGTGATAACCTGATCGAAGATCTATTTTGGAGAATACAGCTGCTCCTTGTAGACGATCGAACAAGTCATCAATTCGAGGAATAGGATACTTATTCTGAACAGTGACCTTATTCAGCTCTCGGTAATCGATATACATCCTCATCGATCCATCATTCTTCTTTACCAAAAGCACTGGTGCTCCCCAAGGTGACGCACTAGGTTGAATAAAGCCTTTTCCCAACAGTTCCTCAATCTGCCGTTTCACCTCATCCTGTTCCACTGGAGCCATCCTATACGGTGCCTTAGAAATGGGTGCACTTCCCGGTTGAACAGTGATGCTGAACTCTACATCACGATGCGGAGGTAACCCAGGAAAATCTTCCAAGAACACAGTCGGATAGTCCCGAACCACAGGAATCCCTTGCACTTCCACAGGAGTCTCTTCCTTGCGGATAGTTGCCACCAGCTTAGAACACTTCTTCTTCCCTTGGAACATGACTTCAGGTCCACCTGGAGCCTTCACTGTTACCGTCTTGGTCTTACACTCGATGCTTGCACTGTACACCGACATCCAATCAATGCCAATGATAACATCGACTCCCAAGATGGTCAGCTCGATCAGATCAATGCCAAAGATTCGATCTCCAATCACTATCTCGCAATCAGCATAATACCGATCAGTGATTAAAGTTTCCCCTGACGGAGTAGCTACTGCTAATATCTTGCCTGGAAAAATCTTCGGTTCCACTCCCAACACTTTAGCAAAACTAGGAGACACAAATGTATGAGAGGATCCAGTGTCGAACAATACGACAGCTTTCATTCCACATTCTGATGTAAAAGGTCCATCAAATTCGAAGTATAAGACGTGAATTTCCAAGTCAATATTTCCATTTCATTGAATTCCAAACTTTATACATTCGAATTATAAAACATTTCTCGACATCAGAATGAAAACAGAAGAAGCTAGAGTAGCTACTCCGGTGGCAGCGGAAGTACCTGATACGAAAGTACGACCATCATCAGTGACCTGATACGAAAGTACCTGCAATTTGAAAGTACGACCATGTGACCAAGGCCCAACGGATGATGTACACATCACCCATATGCTGTCATAGTTTAACTCAGCAATATGAAATGTAATAACAACCACACATGCAATAAGATAATCACATGATATGTACAATCCATGAACTGTCTTATACATAATCAACATATGGAAATAAAATAACTTCGGGTCAACAAAGCCCGGTATAATGTACGATAACAACAGTACTGAAAATAAAATAAACATGACGATGCAAGATAATTGTTGGAAACTAATGGTTCAACTCCATGCTCTAGAAGGTCTGTTCTCCAAGTTCTTTAATCAGTTCCTCAGGGATACCTGAAATCTCAGCATGTAGGGTTGAGGGTGGGGGGTGGTGGGGGGGCGATATCTGTTAGAGCAAGCTCAGACAGCAAGTAGTGAAAGCAGTGAAACAATAAATACGGTAATGCAATATAATGAACTAGAACAGTGTGATATGCACAATACAATAAGAACGATAGGATGCAAGTAAAACTGTGAATTTAATCAATTGATAAGCAACGGTCAATGCCACAAAAGCAGGTAATAATGAACAGTAGTAGAAATGCAGTGTTAATGCTCAGTGTTATTCTTATGTCTATTATTCTTTTATTAATCTATCTAATACATACAATCATGTGTTCCATATCACGGGTTCGGGTGCATACAATCAAGTGAGCGTTTCGGTTGTCGACGGATCCTATAGGGTCATGTACTCGACAATAGTAATTGGTAACAGTAATGGTAACGGTATGGTACCCGATAGTTGGAATACTGTAGTCAGTAATCCGCAACCCGTTGGTAAGACTGTAATCAGTATCAGTAATCAGTATGGGAAACATGGGCTCCCTTCGAGTGCAGTCTCTTATAGTACCCACTACTAAGTCGTTCCCTTTTTCCCCGGCTTGTCATTATTTTATTACAATGATTCAAGCATATGCAGTCAATGGAACAGTGTCAAGGAACAGTAACAATGAGGGATCAATGGTTGTGCAATGATCGGTATGTAATGCAATTCATAGATGCAAAGTTACCACATTCATAATTAAAAAGTATGAGAACACAATTCTGCGCAGTAGTACCATGCTGTACAAAAAATAACTTTCCCGCTGCTACAGGAAAGCAAATCAGAATCCGCTAGTGATTCTAGAAACTAGACTCTGCCAGTTCTGACGCATATTCACACGATACATTTCGATAACAATAACTATGTCTACTAGTTGATTCTTTATGTGTCTACTGTTCTGGTTGCAACTCAAAATCAAGTTATTATATGTATAATTCGATTAAAATCATAACCAAAAATCTTACAAAAATTATAAATGGGTTCCTAACAATGTTCATTAACATTCTTGTAAATTTGGGATTTTAATTGTTATATTAACCTATTGTTTCGATCAGTTGAACATGGTATGGCAACTAATAAGTAGTAATCTGAAACTACGACAATACAGTTGTAGAAACTACATACTTTACAATCCATAAGACGGATTGAGGATCCATCAGATGTTCTAGAAACTAGACACACTGTGCTACAATTTTTATTTAATATGTTTTGGATAATATCATCAGTAACTGTATTGAATTCTCATTCCAAATTGGGACAGATGGCAGTCCAGAACATATTGAGTTGGTTTTAACAAATTTTCTTTGCAAGTGTATAGTTCTTGTGATTAGAATTGAGCATACAACTGTAATGCCCCGCTTCCTAAAATACAGAACACGAGTACGTAAGGTAGGCCCAACGAATGATGTGAACACCATCCATAAGATGTACCAGACTAACTCAGCAATAAGAACAACAACGTACAACCACGCAGGAAAATATAACCACATGAAACAAGATGAATTCCAATAATAATGAAATAAACCAACAGTATAAATATCCAACATCCGGGATCAAAACAAAACTACGGGGCATAAAGCCCAAAACAATGTACAAGTTATAATAATATTCAAGAAATAAAATAGCAACAAGTAAAACTAAGCAGCAGAGACTGGATCCATCTTTGAAACGTTGCTAACCAATTCCTTCAGGAATAGATCCTTCAGTACCTGCAAATTCCTGGTCTAAAAAGAAATAAAAGAGTGTCCTTTGAGCAAGTCATGGGCGGCAAGTAGAGAAAATAAAGGATAATAGTGAAGCATGAATATCAAGGAAAAAGAACTTGGTCAAAGACAAAGGACAAAGCAAAGAGCAGGCAATATTATCAAAGGTCTATAGTAAATCACGCATGTAATGAGTGATGTCAGAATCAAGCAAGAGATGTAGTTTATTAAGTATTTTATTTGTCTATCTAGTGCACATACTACTACGTCCCATTCCACAGATTCGGCGCAACACACAGTGAATGCTTTAGACTGATGGTGAATTCACGGTTCGTGTACTCGGACTAGTAATAAGTATTTAATGTTTAGTATCAGTGTTTATTGGGCAGTGTTTATGGCCATACAGTACAGTCAGTACAGTAGGGCCGACCAAGTACAGTCTCCGATTGTTCATTAGCAAATCATCCCATATAATCCCGGCTTGTTATCAATTAATTTTCATCCTATGTGAGCATGCAAGAGGGTGTCAATGTTGTTCATTACTATATGTGACTAATTCTAAGCATTACAGACACAGCATGTGTAACCCCTGTTTTTCATTTTATGTATTTTTTACTGTATTTTTTATTTTTGATGTATTTTTCTCTCTTGTATTTTTCTGAACCGTATATTGGATTTTTTTTTCAATATATATTCATTTTATTCCATTTTGAGCTCCTTGTGTTTGATTGATTGTCTCTTTTGATTGTTTTTCATTATTTTGATCATTTCCTCATTTTTGGTCTCGAATATCTTTATTTTTATTTTTCTTGGTGTTGTGGTGGAGTTTTGGTGGTGTTTTTCCTTTCCCATGATTTTTGACTCCTAATAAGATTTTCTAAAGCCATAGAATTCACTCCTATTTGTATTCCCAATTGTCTTTGACCCAATATCCAAAACCCATTTGTATACCTATTACTAGTTCTTAATACCCATAACCCATTAACCTACATTTACACCCTATATAATTATCCTAACCCTCACAAACTCAAACCCTAATTTCTAAAACCCTAGCCTCCTAACTCTCTCCCTCTCTCATCTCCCGGCCTGCACACAACCCAAGCCCCCAAAACCCCATCAGCCGGGCTCCCCAACTCTAGGCCGACCCCCCACCTTGCCGGCCACCACATCACCCTAGCTCCGGCAACCACCACAACCCGAACCCCCTTCCTTGCTCCTTCCTTGGTTTTCAACCACCAAACCAACACCACCATCATCACCTTGCAACTTTTTGATCCCCTACTCCATCGTCGTGGTGTTCTCAAAGTGGGTGCTTACCACTTTGATCGTCATTGCTTCAAGGAGGATGCGTTCGTGCAGATTTCGTTCGTAGTTGCTTGTATTCGTGCTTGTAGCGGATTTTGTTCGTGGGTTTTGCTTCTAGAATTGATTGCATCGTTCTTCATCCCCAAAATAAGGTAAGTAACTTGTACTCCAATTCATTTGTTTGATACAAGTACCAAAGTTCATCTATCGTGTATTTTCCTTGATGAGTTTTGTCTCTATTGTAATATTTTGGCCATAGAAGACTCACGACACAATTCTTGACATGAAATAACCTAGGAATCGCCCGTTCTTGAATTTGAATCGTGTATGTGTTACTTTTATGCAAATTCGTGTTTTGGTTGATACCCATGTGAAATTATAGGCGTGGACATGTTAGTAACCCTAATTCATGATGTTTAGACACTTGGTAGGTTTTATTCAAGTTTGGATGTGTTTGGAGTAATATTCTTAAATCTATGTTGTTTTTGTCCTTAGGGGTGAAATCTGTATTTTCTGGATGTTCTGTTTTGTTTTCTGTTTTCGACTGTGCTACAGTCAGTATCGTGATTTCGGTACAAAATTTGAGTTTTAGATAATTTCGTCTATTTTCAAACCCCACTAACCTTGCTTGATTTGGATTTCATATGACTGAGTTATGACTGTTTTAGTACAGAGGTGTCGATCTTTTCTAGATTCTGTTTTTGGATAATTTTGTTAACAAACTATTTTCAGGAACTATGTTATACATATTATTTTGATTTGAAACATTGGTCAGTGTTTCTTTATCTAGTTAGGGATTACCCAGAATTTTGATAAATTTTATTGATAAGTTTTATGTGGTGTTTCATGCTCCTTTCTAAAACCTATACATACTGTATTCTACTCGCTGTTCTATAAAGAACCAATTTTTTCACTACAATTCCTTTTACTGTATGAAAATTGTTTGTGAAATGTGAAAGTTAGTGTATTATATCTATTTTCATATTCCTTTGGCGGAATCGGATTTCGTTTTACTGGTTGCGAGATATATTAGTTTTTGTATAGCAGTGTTGGGATTTCCAGATTCGCTAAACTATGTTTTCTTGATGCTTTCTTATTTTTGATAACTTATCTATATTTCCTAGAAAATTCTGAAACTTTATATTTTGATTCTGGACATATAGGGGAATACCCCAGATTTTTCGTGGATTTATTTACTGTGTTCTCTTGCTGTTTTCATGCTCTTGAATTCATTTTCTTGAATTCTGGCTGAACCTAATTTCTGTATTCAAATCAGTTTGGAGCTGTGTTGTTGTGAACTAATACATGACTTAATTATACTCATTGGATTCGTGTGGAAGTCTATTTTCCAGATCCTTTGACGGATCTAGATTTTCTTGTTTGTAACTCCTAGAATTACTGTTTTAGTACAGCATGGTCTTGTTGTCCTGAACTTGAGATGTGTTTATTTTATTCCTTTATGAAATATCTTGCACTTGTACATGTTTAGTTTGTAACATGCACTTGTGACATGATCATGCCATGCTATTCTTAATATATTTTGCACATATACATGCTTGTTGGACATTGATAATAAATAACCAAGCCGGGGTTTGAGGGACAGATCTAATAGTGGATAATTCAGAAATGTGTACTCGGAAGGGGATCTACTGATCCTACTTGATTACTTGACATGATTACTTGATACTTGCACGCAAGATACGATACTTGCCACTTGCACAACTTGACACGTGATTACATGATACATGATACTTGGAGCTTGGAGCTCAATTACTTGCTTGTCCCCGAGTAACTGCCCTTTATGGTCCACTTTGAAATCTAAAGCGAAACTATTTTGTTGTAGCAACCATGTAAGGTAGGCTGCATGAAGTGCTACCTAGATAGTAATTCACTACAAGACTTGATACATGCTACTTGAACATGATACTTGAACATGATACGTGAATATGATACATGCTTTCTTGATACATGAGACTTGTTTATATGAGACTTGAAACTTGATACATGATTACATGAATATATGACACTTGAAGCTTGACACATATTTATAAAATACTTGTTTACTTGACAATTGATTTATGCTATGTACACTTGATCACTTTTACCATGCTAGTTGTTTACCTTGACATCACACTCATACCATGTGCTAGTTAGTTTCCCCATGTGCTTGTATCCTACATTATAAGTGACCCGTGACTTGCAATTGATGGGTATTTGTGTTTTCTCTTTTTCTCTTTCCTGCATTCTATGAATTGCAGATTATGGAGAACAGGTTCCAGATGGTATCGGAGACTTGAAGTATTAGTGTTGCATTTATTATTATTTCTTGTATCGTGCTTGAACAATAATTGTATTCGTGCGACTTGGATTATTCTTGTATTTTGAGACTTAGATTTATTCTTGTATTTTGGGCTATGTAAGACTTGTGTTTTATTCAGATCATGACTATTTGAGATTTATGTATTTGTTTCTAGTATTCATGATGGTATTTTGACTCATTATGTGAATATGGTTGATAAATCGCTTCCGACTCTGTATATTTCTCGTGCATGTCGTTAAGATTTCTTGAACAACTTATGGATGATGAAAATTATTCGCTGGACTTTTGTTACGTATTCGTATTCCGTATTCTTTTGGGAAGCGGGGCGTGACAGCATGAGGTAAACACATCATATAAACACATTTCACAAAATCAGGACAGTATGACCCTGCTGTACCAAAACATGGATTATGGTCACTATCAATTAGCAAATCTGAATCTGCCAGAAGATCTGGAAAATAGACTTCCACACGGTTCCAGCAAGTATAATTAAGGTATATAAAAGGTATAGGAACTAGGGTGAAAACTCTATTCTAATCAGGTTTTAAGTTCAGGCAGCATGCAATAGGTTGTGTTCAACTATTTATTTCAGATCAGAGAACTCATTAATAAAATCTATAAAAATTTTGGGCGTTACCTTTACATGTCTAGGTCCAGCCTAAATTATTTTAGATTTTTCTTGTACTATTAGCAGGGTCAAATAAAATATAGAACAGCAGGGTACACATGAAATTATGGGTCTGAAATTACTAACACAATTGCAGTAAGGTGATGATAACCAACAGATGGAAAATTGGAATTTAAATCCAGACCAGGGAAAAATTATCTAGACATCAATGGCGACATTTTATGTTTAATAAGTTCTTCCAAATTATGTCATTAGCATGGTTAAAAATCTGATTCAAAGTGAAATATACAGCAGTCCAGAAATTGTCTTAACATAGATAGGCAAATAAGTAAAAATCATATGATCACATATAGCATGCAAATTAGTAATCAAAGCAATCCTAGGTGTCAACATGCAATTTCAAAGGTTCAAGGTACATTTATCACAGTCATGGTGTCAATTCATCAATAAAACTGATCGAGTACATTCAATTTAACATGTCCATTTTATCAAGCAGTTCTAAGCATGAATCTAGTTATTTAATTGTGCATATGCATGAAACAATGGGGACTGGGTTTAAGATCAAAGAGATAGCACGATGTTAAGTGTATGTCGGGTTAGCTCGTCTAAACCCTCGATAATCTTAACAGAATTGTCAAAAAGTAGTTTTTGATAACAAAATGGACGGATCTACTTGCATGCGATCAAATAATCTTGAACACAAACAATAAAATGAGTTCAAGAAGAGACTTGCCTGTTATTGCAGATATAATTAAATAGGAATAACGGGATCAGAATCCCAGGCGAAACCTCCCAAAAACACGTGCGAAGAACCATAGCAACAGCAAAAGCCAAGAGCAAATCTCATACCGGATCAGGACAGAACACAGAATAGCGGACTCGGATCTGGTGTGCACAGAACATAGAACACCAAATCTGTCCAATGAGATCTCTTCCTCACACCGGATCCGATCCAAAATAGGGGACAACAAGAGTGGGATCTAGCATGGCCGAACACGGGACATCGGATCCGACCAATCACTGGTCGTCTTCTACCTTCGGCGAACGGCGGTGACAGCGCAGTTGACGGCAAGACGATGCGACCACGGCGAAGGCAATGGCACCACGGTCAGGTAGTGACGGTGGCGACGACAACTTCGATGAGCAAAAGCTCTGTTTTGCGGTCAAAAACAGTGGACGATGGCGCTAGGGGACTCCGGGGCTCGAACGACGGCACTAGGGGGTTGCACAGAGC